>JABCKT010006488.1:0-93489 GCA_018858115.1 Tephrocybe rancida
ACTAAGTCTACTGTATTATTTCAATCAATTAAACAGCAGTGTGACTTGTGCCTACTGTTTGAAATTTATATTTCAAATAAGCCCCCAATGGTGTGTGACAGTCCCTCAGATTTCACCAAGATGCCAGCAATAACTTGGGCAGACAACGGGTTTACGGTCTATAATTCAAGATCAGTGACTTGAAGAACACTTGGAAGCATTTACAACATGAAAAACATGTACCTTCAGTGCCCCAAAAGGGGGAATATGTTTTGGGGGGTTTTCAGACCAGCCATTCCTTTGGAACAGGCCTCCTGTGACATGGGACAGGGAGGTCAATTTTTATGAATTGATTGAAATGATACAGTAGCTCTCAAACAACTTGTTCCTGTTACATTTTACTTCAATCAGGATAAGACAACGGTCGAGCCTCACACAAGTAGGGGGTACATCAGTTCTGCCTATATTTGTCTCATATCAGCCTTCATTTTGTGTATAGAGTGGAATTATCGCCCAAATACATGGCGCGACGGTGAATGGTGCCCAATTAAGTCGACGCGATCGGATCACGTGACTGTTTTGAAACTCCGCGAAATGCTCGTTTTGCTCTCGAGACGACATTCCAGCACGAAATGAACCGAAATTTCATCACCAGAGCTCTTAGGAATGTCCACAAGTCACCCAAAGTCACTCAAAATAATGAAAATTAACCCTTCGAAAAGTCTCAACAAGTGGCGGAACTACCTTAGATGCCGGACAAACAATTGATGTGATGGCGTCTGATGCATTTTTGACCGTACACTTCTCGCCAACGTTATACGACGGTCACGGGCTTTACGTAAACGCAGAATGGAAATTTCTAGCAAAAGTCTTTTCAGGAAAGGCGATGAAGAGCAGTGTTCATCTCCATCACCGGCCACGACGACGGCCTCATGTCGCAGAATAATTCAGCTCTAGTCGGGTCTGTATTCGAGCGGAAGCCGACTTCATATTCTGCTCCAAAGGCCTTCATTCCAGCCAAGACTGGGTTTCCAGCCGTCCAACATCGGTCAAAGAGCGCCTTTGCACGTAATATCCAGGGTATACGCAAAACAGGGAGCTTGAGGCCCCAGAATGCGCCTACTATAGCTGCCAGTAAGCCTGCGCGCCCTCTTGATCCCGTTGATCCCGATGACTGGAGAAATCAAATGAGCCGTGAAAATAACGAACGAGTTGCAAGCATGACTGAAGAGGAGCGAGAGCAGGAGAGGCAGGAAATTCTTGATCGGTTTGGAGCAGGAGTCGGCGACCTTCTGAAGCGGGTGAAGCTTGCGAGAGAAAAGCAGGTAAAGAGCGCTACCCAAAATGACACTATAGACGCGAGTGAAGATCGTACTCTTCTCGAACCAGGTTGGGCTCATCATTTCTTACGACGGACTGACCTGCTCATATTGTCCATTTATCAGTTCCAGTCACTGCCAAAGAGCCTCTCGACCGGGAGATCGCATCTAATCGGTGTGAGTTGCTTTACATTAACGTTTTGGAAAGTCCTAATGGATCTTACGACCAGTCTCTCCTCCACCGCCTGCATTGTCAACGAACACTACTCGCCCCTCTAGTCGTGCTGACCGTAAGCTTCGCTTTGCAGAGCTAGGTCCTGAAGACGTCCATGTCTACGAGTCTGCCCCACCTTCCCCTCGACGCAAAGCTCTGGCATTACCTCCTCCATCCAATGACGGGTCCGCCGTATCCCTCGGAACTTACTCTGGAACACTGACCGCTCCTTCATCCTCCTCTACCGAACCTATCGCCAATGCAGACCCAGAAGAGGGGTCGGCAGAGTATATTCGGCGTCGCTATTTCCCAGAGGCGCCCGCAAATGACCCTAACCTGGCTTGGATGCAGTCTTCCAAAACTGAAGATCCACAGCCATCCTCCTCACTCCGATTTGACCTTTCTGGCAAACCGATCCCCGCATCTGTATCCTCGACTCTCCCAACGCATCTTGGACTTCACCATCACGCAGAAGGATCGCATGCGGGTTATACACTTGACGACATGTTCCTTCTGTCACGATCCACGGTACCAGCGCAAAGGGCGACAATGCTCGGGGTCCTAGCCAAAGTTGCTCAAAGAATTGCAGCGATGGCACAGGGTGAAACGACAGGTTTGGAGGAGCTTGCGGGTAAAGAAGAAGAATTGCGGAAACGGATAGTAGCGGCTGGAGCCGAGGCATTAGCGGAGCGAGGAAGTGTCGGAGCTCGAGCTATCGAGGTTGTTTGGCAGTGCATAGTGGGCTGGGATGTGGTCACCACTTCTATCGAAGGGGTCGAGTTGGAGTCCCCCTCAGACGCAACGATCAACTCTCTTCGTCTGGACTTTCTCTTGCCGCAAACTGCGTCACTATTCGCCCAGGGTGACCTTCTGCAAGAGTCACGATCACAGCTCTTAGCTGTCCTTCATCGACTGGCTCAACACAGTAATACATTCGCAACTTCTATTGTCACCACCCCAAAACTTGTGGCTAGCATCATACAGAATTTCCTCCTCACTCCAATACCTCCGACGGAGGCCTCCTCGCCCCCTGACCCTTTGGCTCTTCAACTCTTGATTACCTTAGCAAATGCATCGCGCCAGAATGCCACCGCTCTCGTGGAGTTTGCAGATGCACTTTTGCGGTTCATCACATTCTTACCTTCGTCTTCCATGTACCCATCTGCGCTGGCTACATCTCTATTGACGGCCACCCTCCGCTTTTACACAGTCCTTGCGAATTTCGGGTTGTACTCACACATCGCAACCACTGCTGTGGAACAACTCTCCCAGCTGAGCCGATACATCCTGTCCGACGCGTGCTGTTCACAGAACCTCATGGTCGCTTGGTTGGACCTACTATCAGCCTGGATGACATGTGCCATTGACCCTCACCAAACCACACCTGGCCATGAAATCCTCTGGAGTCAAGTTATTGGATGGGGTTGGAACTCGGAGGTCGACAGCCTCAGCGATCGACTGGGCATCGAGGACAAGGACTGGCCAGTCTGGGCAGGCGTGTGGAGGATTCACTCGGTATGGTTGGAGGGTGCTAGGGTCAACGGAATTCGAGGTGGATCGTCGGAGAGGATGGAGTGCCTCAACATGATCAGGGCTGGGTTTGAGGACGGAAAGGAGAAGGAAGTGGTGATAGGCTGTCTTGAGGCTATCAAATCGTCGATGGGTCAACTGACGGTCCCCATTGGCCAAGCCCAACTACCACACCTCCGCACCTCAGCAGGCCATGCCGCCACATTGGGCGCTGCCATACGTCTGTGGTTGTCATGTCTCCCACCATTATCTGATACTTCGCTCGAGTCACCCCCCTTTCCACTACCTTTCACTCAGATCTCAAGCCTGTGCGCAGCGATCACCACACACTCCTTGTGGTTGGTGTTGGGCTCAACAGAGAAAAGTACACAAGCCGCCCCTGTCTACCTGAGGTCGTTGTCGGAGTTGCTATCAGTTTATCTTCGTCTTTCTCGGCGTCTCCCAAGCACTTCGAAGGAGCTATGGGCCGTCCAGGCGCTCTCCGTTATCTCCAAACTGCTTCCAGGTGATGAAGCATTTGGGTCACAGATTTTGGATGGTGTCTTCACCTTGATAACGCCAGAATGGCTGGAGACACTGGGTATCAAGGCACCACCGGCTATCTGGAGGAGAGGCGGGATATCTGTGATAACACCTTTTGTGGCACATATGGTCCGACCCCATCCTGACATCAGCATCGCACCAACGTCATCGACTCCTCAGTCAATTCTCGCTACGACCACACAGCGGCTTCCATCGGCCACAGCACTGCGGACGTTCGGGCTTCCTGTGTCCCGCGAGTGGACCTTATCACCCCTTGACCATCTATTGCGATCCGGAAGCTCGGAGGTGTTCAAAGCGTTGCCGGTCGATTGGGATGCATCAGAGGTCGACATCGTCCGTGCATCGCTTCTACTCACGAGAGTTTGCCGTGAGGTCCTGAGTCGCTTTACACTGACCGAATTCATCTTGACGCGAAGCGAGGCTGTGTTTGGTTGCATGAAGGTTTTCATGCTTGAGCATGGTCAGACTCAGGGGGCTGATTCAAGTGAAGAAGTATTCCGAGACCAAGTGGTCGGGCAATTCATGACAGATATTTTACGACCTTACGCTGTTTCCGTTACTTCCACGACGACAGTCAAATCCCCTTCATCTTCCGGCGACTTGGAACAGGCCGCATGCAAGTTTTTGGGAGCGACACCCTTCTACCAATACTACACCGACTTTGTTGCGCTATACGACTCAATATCCTTCTCCTATCCTCTATTCGCTAGCCTACTTCTCCCACCAACATCAATGCGTTATGCCCTCGACTATCGCAAGCATCTTTGGAACGACTTTGGCCACATCTTGAAGACGATTCGCACACCAGTGGAGCAAGTCATCTGCGAGGACGTCAAAGAATATCTCTGGCCAGTTGAAGAGGACTCTCAGATGCTTAGCTTCTATCTTCGGGGGCTATTGAAACAACAGCTTCAAGGCTTTGTGCGATTGGTGGCTCTGCATCATGTTGCCTCGTCCGTGTGGTCCGATATCCATGCTGGGCCTGGTTGGGGAGAAGAACGCGCTAGCAAGTTGATGACGACTGTTGCAGAACAAGGCAGCCATGAACTAGTTAGAGAGGTGGTTCAATACCAGCAGAGTGCTACAGGCGCGGCCATCCTACCTCCCCAGTGCTTCGATATCTCGGATGATCAGATCAGGGCAAAGCGCCTTGAGTGTGTAACTCGTTGGGGTTTACAGGACAGGTTACAAGGACTGTTTCTTGCTGCATAAAATGTATCTTATGATCTAGATAGTGTAGAGTCCATATACTATACTCAGTAGTACTAATCAGAATCTGACGAAGAACTTAGAAAATTACATCACGCAATCGCGTTTCATAGCTGACTCAATGTCCACCACCGATAAGAAGGTTATGCGTCGTGAGCTTATGTTCCCTTGACCATGGCCTCTACATCTGTGCTCTCTCAATGGCCTCCGGTACTGACCCAAGCTCAGATCGATGAGCTGACACTTCTGGCAACCTCCTACGCCTTTTCGACGGGTTTGCTCTATCTCCCTCCAGCCGAACGGCAACCAACCGTCCCTGAGTCCGCCATACATGCACCTCTTTCACTATTCCCATCACCACTCCCTCGTAGCCTCTTTGAGAGCGCTAAACGTATTCAAGGGATATACAACACATTGTACGCAAGGATCGCTCTCGATGAAGAATTTTTGGACCGGATCATGGGAACAAAAAATGGTGTTGGGAAGGTTGACGATTTCATTGGGCAACTCTGGACGGGATGGAAGGAGCTGAGGGACAAGAAGATGGCCCAGGTGCGTAGAAATATGCAAGTTCAGATGACCTGAAACCTGAATTTTCTGCTCTGCCAGTCCCTCCACCTTGGATTGTTTCGATCAGACTATCTTCTCCATGCTCCTCCCGACGCGCCCCCCTCCCTTAAACAAGTGGAATTCAATACCATCTCTGTATCATTTGGGTCGCTATCAGAACGGACTGCTCGTCTGCACAGGTATGTCCTGGTCGATTCTCGTTGAGGTCGAACATCTCAACGCGTCACACAGGTACCTTTATGCGTCCACACAATACTACAATACTTCATCGCACATCAAACAACAGAACTTCCCGGAGAACGACACGATTGCTGGTTTGACGGAAGGTTTGGCCGCCGCGCATAAAGCTTACAATAAAGAACAGTAAGTATCGACCCGTGTCAACACTTCATACACTTGATCTGAAACGTGTCTAGGACTTTTGTACTTTTTGTTGTTCAGCCAGGAGAGCGCAACGTCTTCGATCAACGACCCTTGGAGTACCAGCTCTTAGAAAAGTGCGTGCGCGTGGCCACAGTTTATTCTCAATAATAACATTCGCGGTATAGGCACTCCATTCGTGCCATTCGCCGGACTTTCGAAGAATTGGCAGAGTCGGCTACACTCGACCCCGCTACACGTATTCTACGTGTGAATGTACCACCATCCATCCATCCAGGCGGCCTTGCCGAGATTTCAGTCGTGTACTTCCGCGCAGGATACGCGCCTCACGAGTACCAGACGCCTAAACACTACCAGACGCGTTTCCTCCTTGAACAGTCAATAGCGATCAATTGCCCGTCAATCGCACTTCAGCTGGCAGGAGGGAAGAAGGTGCAGGAAGTGCTTACCCAGCCGGGCGTTCTCGAACACTTCCTTGCTGATCAACAGAAGTGGGGGGCTGCTGTCTTCTCTCCATCGGAGTTGGACGAGTTGCGCCAAACGTTTATGGGTATGTGGGGCTTAGACGCCGGCAGCGACCTCCTCACTCCAGACCTTGCTGCGCTCGAATCGGGGAAGGAGAGCTTTGGGATGCAGAAGGCCCGGGAGCTCGCGCTGTCGTTGGTTCTCAAACCTCAACGGGAAGGTGGTGGCAACAATGTCTACAAGGATTCGATCCCACCTTTCCTCGACAATTTGCCGCCCAAGGAACGACAAGCTTGGATTGCCATGGAACTGATCGTCCCACCAAAAGGTGCAGGAAATTATCTTATCCGAGCAGGTAGTGGAAACCAAGCCGCGGCCAACGTCGAAGTCGTTAGCGAGCTTGGAATCTTCGGGTGGGCGTTGTTTGGAGAATATGTGGATATAAGACAGCAGCAGGGTGGCTGGTTAGTCCGGACGAAAGGAAGAGACAGCGATGAAGGTGGAGTGGCGACGGGATTCTCGGTGCTTGATTCAATTCTTTTGGTTGACGGTTAAAGCACCGAAGTGAGTGAAAACGTTACTCTATTGATTTTCGATTGACTAGTCTTCTATCTAGGTGACTGCATATATAGTTACCCGTCGCCCGTCTATTGTACGACCTGTGAAAAGAATCTCGAGTTGTATTCTCGCCTGTTGATGATGATTGGCATCTACGGTTGTCCTCCAGGGTCAGGTATACTCAGCCAATCAGATTACAGTAGGACGAGACCTTCTGAGCTGTGAGCTGTGTCCGAGGTCCTGGAACCCTGTGACAGCATCTTCAACTTCTTCCGCCCGCGGGATAGGTACAAAGTTATGTTATATGAGTAGTTCTGTATTCATTTTCGGTTGCTTGATGTAATGTGTATGCTCTGAGGAAGTATCAGTATGTTCTTCAGTGGAAAACATGAGAAGGTGATACCTCCCACGCTTTTTAGGCCTTCCGTATGTCTACAAATTTGAAGACGACACTTCATCATTCATCCCTAGCCTCAAATCTCGTTCCAGGCTGATATGTCTACGTTTTCATGGAATTATGCCTTACGAGTCCGTAGTCTGAGAAAAAAAAATTGAAGATGTGATAAATAGCCCCCTGTGTTCTGATGTCCCCCGTGTGCGTCCGCGTTCAACCTATACATTCTGTCAGATTGTGTCGCATCCCTATATTCGGAATCCTCCGTAATCCAAGTCGTTCGGACATAACGTCAACGCGGGTCGACTCATCTCCGAGTTTAACTTCCATCTCATATGCTGCTATATGTGCCACATATAGCGCAGGACCACCTTTGCCTTTGACTGTTCAGGGAGAGCTACATACTACTCAGTATGTTCTATGTACAGGAAATCTCGGAAATCTGTTCAGAACGGAAACATACATGCAGGAAAGATCGAGAGACTTCTCAAATATTATGTCAATTCGGACTAGATATGTCGTTGTACACCTATCAGAAGCTAAAAATACGGAGGTGGACAGACGCGGATATGACTGGGAGTCAAGGAGGACCCCATCAACTCCAAACGGACAATGGAATCGTGAAGTAGACCTGACCCTAGACTCGGACAACCGTAGGCATCTCAAAAGGTTTGAGCCTTGTTCTTGTTAACGTATTCGGATTGTCATTGCAAGCGACTCGGGGCCGCTTTTCTTGAGCGATAAGGAGGTAGATCATCTTTTGCCGAGGTTGCCGAGGAGCTACTTGAAAGTTGACAAGCGTCAATCTTCATTGGTTCGGCACAGGTACGTCAATGCTTTCTTCTCGTCAGAGTCTCGTAAATCTGATCTATGTTTTTCACCTTATTGGCGACTTTATTTCAACGCCATCCACCTCCCTGCAGACGTTCCTCACACACTCTGTCTGTGGCTCATATAACTCTCAGTAAGGGGCGTGATAAGCTGAGCCCCACATCCTGTTCCGCGACGCCCCCTCCCCCGACTCAATCCCAAAGCTTAGATTTTATGACGACCCTCGCAGGAGCTATCACACCTTCTGTGTCACCAGGCCATAGAAATATCCCCAAGGAGCCTATATATGTCTAACGGCATACGATATTGGAGAGATTCCGTGCCTGCCGTGTGGTTCAAGAACAGTATAATTACCCCCAGACATGATCCAGATACACTCAGAAGGCTGTCTTTGGTAGTCCCTTTCTGTCGCCAAGCCCTCCACACCAACTGCCGACATCACATAGGATGAGCGACTCATCCTTCGAAGAGAAGAGCAGTGGCTTGGAGAAGCATGATGCTGTCGCGGTCTCAACTCGGAACGTTGACACTGCTGCTGTCCTGCTGGATGGCCATGAGGACGATCTCAATCCTGAGGATGCACTAAGAGTTCGGTATGTTCAACTTGACGTGCTTTCCGGTCCGTTTAATTGACTATTGTGCCTTCGCTGACAGCCGGAAGATCGACCTTCACATCATGCCCATGATGTGCGGTAAGTCTGTTGTAATCTCAGTCCGGGCACACGTACTGATGCCCGACACCCCGTAGCCCTTTACTGGTAATTATCTAGATCTAGCACTTGGAACGTTTGACAGAGGTATCACAGTATTCAATTCATGGACAAGACCACTTTGGGAAGCTCTGCCATTCTCGGGATCAAGTTCGTATTCTCTATGATCCCTATTGACCGCGCACTGAGTTATCGCTCTTCTTTGAACAGAAAAGCAACACATTTGACGACCAATCAGTACGTCATTCACTAGCGCATCACTTTCATCGCTCACAAGGCCCCGTCCGTTTTGCAGGTATAATTGGTATGTGTTCACGATCCTGCTATCCATGCGTGCATCTACTGACTAAACCATAGGCTCGGGACCATATTTTATTTGAGCTTTCTTGCTTTTGAGATCCCTCAGAATTTGGCACTGCAGCGCTTTCCCGTCGGCAAATGGCTCAGGTATGTGTGCCGAGCGCCTCCTGTCAGCCTCAATAACTCTTATGTTCACAGCATCAACATCTTTGTCTGGGCTGTGGCGCTGTGCTGCCATGCAGCTACCAAAAACTTTGCCGGCTTGTTCATTTGTCGACTGATTCTGGGCATGTGCGAGGGCTCCATCACAGCTGGATTCCTCATCGTCACATCCATGTTCTACACCCGCACGGAACAGACATTGAGAGTAGGATACTGGTGTAAGGTTGTTTTCCTTCCTCTCAGAATCCTCACTAATGTGCTTTTGTATCAGTCTTGATGAATGGCGTTGGTGCGCTGCTGTCTTCAACGCTGCGGGCATGATCTTATGAACATCCTTTTATAGCCCAAATCATTTCCGGTTTCCTTAGTTTTGGTGCTTTACACATCAAGACCAAGGGATTTGAACCCTGGCAATGGTCAGTCTACCCACTGTCTATAATCATCTTGTCTGACCATATGGACTCAAGGTTGATGATTATTACTGGACTCATCACACTCGTCGCTGCTGTGTCCTTCTGGTCTGCCTCTTCAATAGAAATGGTTGATTAAGATCTAATGCGGTACCGAAGGTTCCTCTTCCCCGATTCTCCGACAAGTGCATGGTTCCTTACTAGGAAGGAGCGGGCGATTGCTGTCCAACGGATCAAGGTGGCTGTCCGGGCCTCAATTATATGTTCGGAGCACTAACATGAAGAATAGGTGAATCAAACGGGTGTCGAGAACAAGACGTTCAAAAAGGAGCAGTGAGCGCCCATTTTCTTTGACCTCAAGCTTGTCAGACTCATGATTGCTCAGGATGTACGAAGCCCTGCGAGATCCTAAAACTTGGCTCTTCGCTCTGTTCTCGGCTTCGATCATGGTGCCCAATTCGTTAACCAACCAACGTCAAATCATTGTTTCGTCGTTCGGGTTTTCTAACCTTCAGGCGACTTTACTCGGCTGTGTCGATGGTGTTGTCACGATCACCACCATTTGGTCTGGAGTGTGGCTCGCCGCTCGCTTCCCCAACAGCCGTGCATATGTCGCTATCATATACACCCTACCCAACGTCGTCGCTGTGTTCCTAATCAACTTTTTGCCCTGGGAGAACAAGATTGGATTGTTGTTCGCTCAGTGGACGTCGGGTATGTTCTATTATGGCTATCCTCGCTCCGAGTATGGTCTAACACGCGATTGTTGGCAGGTTTGGTAACGAACTACGTCCTATCACTTTCTTGGGTTGGGTCGGTCACTTCCGGTCATACCAAGAAGGTTACTACGAATGCCATAAACTTGGCCGCCTATGCCATCGGCAACTCTGCTGGCCCATTCATGTGGCAAGCAAAGTACGCACCAAGGTATATATAAAATGACACGCCACTTCTCTTTCCTGGAGTTGACTGTCACGTACAGGAACCATTTGCCTTGGACTGTCATTGGCATTTGCCACGTCATATGCATCTGCTGCTTGGCTACCCTGCGGATTCATCTTGCACGACAGAACAGGCTTCGCGACCAAGAGCCCATCGATCATACCTATGATGATGTGTACATTGAAAGGGTCGTCGATGGTGTCACAGAGAGGATCAAGGTTGATAAGGTATGGATTGGCCTCTCTTTCGCGGTCCCGTTTCTGGGTCTCATCCCATATAACAGGTATTTTTGGACCTGACTGATATACAAAATCGCGATTTCCGTTATGTCTTGTAGTCTCCGGCCTTGGCCGATGGGACTTGAAACCCATTTTCTGTTATTTCTCCGTATGTACTCCACGGCTTCGCTTGCTTGACCAATTCTGCTTCTTGCCTCTCTGGCTTGAAGATTTCATGTACTTACTACCAAACTGGCAATGAAACCCAATTCTGACGAGATAAGAAAAGAACATTTCGAGGGACCCGTGCAAGGATTGAATGGACTGTGCTGAAGGCATTGTCAGTATCTTTTGGTTGGGGGCCGCTTCTACGGCGGAAAGTTTAAGTAGCCTCGGTTCTAATCATAGTTAGTCATCTCAGATTACCTTTACGTCGATAAGACTCCTTCAAGGCAAAATGTCCCAACTGAGTATGGTGATTGATTCCCTTGGTCAGTTTCGGCGCGATTTCATGCTGGAAATGATTTACGCTATCATGCTAGGGCAGATTCAAGATCCTTCGCATCACAAGTAGCACAGGTCTGTCACCCAGGCGTTGTCAGTCTGCCCATTGTAAGGATCACGATCAAATATAAAGAGAATGAAAAGATATCCTGAGGATTAGGCGCGAGAACTTAGAAAATCAGAAGTGATGAAAACACTGAGTTGATTCTACAGCGAATACAAATGCTTGTAAAGTACTTATATACCGGGGAATGTCTAAGTATGATTCATATATGTAAAACAAAATATCAAACAGGTCAGATTTGAGGGGAAGTCTCGAGATAACTGAGATATAGACTGGGGTAAGTCTAAGAGAAGTGACGAGGTCATGATGTAGGGAATTGGAGTAAGTAAGATAGAATAGTATAGAATGAAAGATAAGGAATAATGACAGAGTTGGATACGTAGCTGTGTGACGCGAGGGAGCGAGGATCGGGTGTTGAGTCTGGAGTCGATGGTTTATGAGCGGGATCGGATCGGATACCGGAAGCGACTTGTGTGTGCTGGCGTCGAGAGGCGGTTCATGACACCCATAAGGCCTGCGCTAACGAGATATTAGCATGGCCCAACTTATGGGTTGTGTACATATGACGCGACGACCGCCCTTGGCACTTGCCAGGGCGGCTGGAAATTTGATATTGACTGATCGCGTTAAAGAGTACTGTAGCCGGTCCCACGCTTGAATTTGAACTGTCGTCATTATCTTATCTCTCGATAAGGAAGGCTTTGGGCGCTTTTACTGCCAGTGGTTGTTACTGGGCGCTTACCACTTCAACCCCCCTAACCTCTTCCTTACACATGATCACCCGCCTGCGGGCTCGCGCTTGTATAGTTCTGTAATATAAGTATTGAGCCCCTCATGGTCAACCTGGTAACCCATTTTTGTTTCCGTCATTCGTCAGGATGGAACTAGACACCGACTCCTTCGACAAGTCTCTCAACGAAAAGGTTCTTGACGAGAAGATCCTTACAGCGAAGGACGACCATGTCGCTGTATCGAACAGGGTCTTCGCCGTTGGTGCTGGACCCGAGATTGACCCAGCAGAAGCGTTGAAGTTCAGGCCTAATGAGGTCCACAACGCATATTCACTGTACTTGCAGGAGGAAATCGACTTCCATATCCTTCCCCTGACGTGTAATAAATTGTGTACTTTCTTATCTTCGATTCTTCCACTGACAAGAGCCATAGTTTTGTCAAATATCGCTTGGCGGGACATGCTAATGACATTGCCTCTTGAAGGATACAGTTATGGGAAAACAACACTCGGAGCCTCGTCAATTCTTGGAATCAAGTGCATTAACATGTATCTGTTCGTATGTGACAAAACTCTGGCGTCTTGCGCCTTGCTTAGTAGAGAATCGACACACCTAACGACCAATCAGTGCGGTTTGACCTCTCATTGCTTGCCGACAAATAAATGCCCGTCCCATTATAGGTACAACTGGTGGGGGTTCTATATACCTGATTGTCAGGAGGTACTAAACGGTGCATAGGCTTGGGACTATACCCTATTTCTCTTATCTGGCTTTTGAGTTCCCACAGAACTTGGCTCTTCAGCGTTTCCCTGTAGAAAAGTGGATGAGGTCAGCACTTCGCCCGTATCAAGGACGAGAGAAAAAAGACTAACATCTCAACAGCGCCAATATCACTGTCTGGGCTATTGCGCTTTGCGCTCATGCTGTTTGTAAGAAAATTTGCTGGCCTCTGTCGTTCGTTAAATATTTAATCCTTGGCATATGTAAAGGGTCGATTACGGCCGGCTCCCTCACCGTGAGCTCCCTGTTCTACATCAGAAATGAACAGACTTTGCGGGTTGGCTATTGGTGTGAATAAACCTCTGCTTCGATTACGGCAAATAACTAATAGTCTTCAATGAAATCCTAGTCCTCATGTACGGCACAGGTCAGTAATCCATGCAGTTGTCTGGTCGCACCCAAAGTCCTGAGTGAGTTTCAAGCTCAAATCATATCTGGGTTCGCTAGCTTTGGTGCCCTACATATTCACACCAAAGGATTCCAACCGTGGCAATGGTATGCACAGACTGTATCCAGGTCGCTCTCGTACTTACTAAGTAGTACCAAATTTCAGGCTCATGATCATCACCGGAATCATTGCCCAGGCCGCTGCCATAGCGTTCTGGTTTGTTACGGTCTTAGGGCACTCTAGAGTTTACTCAGAGGCGTTACGCGATCCGAAGACGTGGCTCTTCATACTCTTCGCCGTGATCGACAACATCCCCACCTCCCTTACGAAACAACGTCAACTCATTCGTATTCACATTCATCCCCCTGTAGACCACACTTCTGGGATGCGTTGATGGTGTCGTGGCGATCATCACGATCTTTTCTGGTGTATACCCCTGTTACCTCACAACACGATTTAACAGTCGGGGCTATGTTGCCGCCGCGTTCTTTGTACCCAACTTCCTGGGTGTTTTCCTTGTAAGCTTCCTGCCTTGGGAAAACAAGATTGGCCTTTTGTTTGGAGTGTGGCCAACAGGTGAGAGAGCTCCATATGTTTCTATGTTGGAACCCTCCACTCTCAGGTGTTGGCGTCACTGGTTTTGTTATTGCAGTGTCTTGGCATTCAGCAACGATGTCGGGGCACACCAAGAAGGTGACCGTAAATACTGGCATGCTCGGCACTTACTGCCTCGAAAATGCAGTCTCATCATCTATGTGGCAAGAGAAGTACAAGCCAAGGTATGTATTCAGTTCAGTCTGAACTCTCTATATTGTTACCGACATAATCATTGACAAAAATCGTGTTCCTTGGATCATCATCGGCATCTCCTACATTGGATGCATCCTTATTGTCTTAACTATTCGTTGGCTTCTTGCGAGAGAGAACAGGGAACGCGATAACGAGCCCAACGATACCACCTATGGCGATGTATATATCGAAAGGACCGTGGATGGTGTGATTGAGAAAGTGAAGGCCGAGAGAGTGAGCACTCTCCATGACAAACTTTGACGAACTTACTTATGGCCGCTCGTCAGGAATTCCTGGATCTCACTGACTTCCAGAATCGCGAGTTCAGATACATCTTGTAATTTTACAGCACTTGCGAGGTTTCGTGTACCTGATACGAGTAGTAACAATAATTGTATAACGGACTTGCCTACGCTCGACTTGCCTACAGAAAGGAGGTACGACGGATGAGTCTGTCTAGGAGAGACTACGACTTGGCCCTTCAATAACTAGTAATTTAACACCGACAGTTTCGGCCTTTTGCCTCCGAAAACGAACTACGCGTTATTTATCGTTGTTACGAATTCAATGATGATACTAAGATCAAATTTACCATAGTTGGTCCTCGGTAACCGGTCAATATTTCAATGGGAACTTACAAGTTTTCTTACTGCGTTTTGCTATTGGACGCACGACACGCTAGCGCTTGAACCTCTCCGACAAATTCTTTTACCGTGGCGTTGACTATGAACGGCCGATACAGAGCCTCGGTCATGGCATGATGATCGTGACTATTCTGGGGAATGACTAAACATCGATTCCTCCGCATCGACGGTTGATTTAGATAATCGCCTTGTTCACTCGACGCACTCAGCAATGTCGAAAGTAATCCTTGTCACAGGTAAGTTATTGGGACCATACGTTTGCGACTGGCTCTGATCACGCCTGATCTAGGTTCCAACGCTGGTATTGGTTTCGAACTCGTTCGCCTTCTAGCGCGGAAAGGCCATACTGTCTATCTTGCTTCAAGAAACGAGGCCTCTGGGCAGAAAGCACAGTGGGTGTCATGTCTTAACGATTATCCCTGCATACCTGATCTAAGTTTGCGAAGAGCACAGCTCAAAGCGGAGAGCGTGAATGTGAAACTAGTTCAGCTTGACATTACCGATATCAAGTCCGTTGTTGCTGCGAAAGACACGATTGAAAGGGCGGAAGGACGTCTGGATGTGTTGGTCAATAACGCAGGTTTGTCTTGGCCCGCTGTTGCAGACGTCTGACGCTGAACTGACCGTCGCCAGGTACTGGTGTCTTGGATAAGGATCAGAATGCTACGACGGTCTCCTTAGACGTCATCCGCGAGGCTTTCGAGCCGAACTTCTATGGGATGATTCAGACGACCCAGACTTTCCTCCCGCTCCTCCGCGCTTCCCCTCAAGCTGTCATATTAAACGTGAGCACCGACATGGCGTCCAACAACCATCAATCCAAATCAGATTACCTGCACGTTGTCGCGTATAACACATCGAAAGCCGCTGCTAACTCGTATACGATCGCTTTGGCCTTCGAGCTACGAGATGAAGGCATCAAAGTTAACGCGATCACTCCCGGTTTCACCTCGACAAAGTTGAACGGTTTCAGGGAAGGAGGCAAGAGTGTGCTGGCGGGTGCTGAGATTTTAGTTCCTTGGGCCCTTCTGGGCAAAGAGGGGCCGACAGGTGAGCATGCTCCTCATGTTTTTGCCCCAGAAGGTTTATGACGTGTTTTAGGACTGTTCATCGACGAGCATGGGAAGGAGATGCTCTGGTAATAACGCCATGAATATCCACTACTCAAGACCTGCACGGTGTATCAATTAGTCTGCAAAATATCAAGTTCTGTTAAAATGACATCGTCTGTAGGGTATTTTGATACTCTCAATGCCTTCGCAAGGGATCGTGAATCGTCGTGTGCCGCTTTCTCAAGACAGGTTAAGATGCGCAGAATGATTTGGAAGCCTACCTAACAAGGCACTCGCTAGCTTTATGAAGGCATTGCATTTCAATGCCTTCGTCTTCGACTTTTGTACGAAATTACGTATGATCATGACGTTACTCTGTTGCGCAATGACAATAGTTACAGGATAGTTACAGTATCAAAGTTAGCGATCGGCACGGACTAGGTCATAGCCGCCTCTTATCTTTTCACCTCCTCAATTCCTCAATGTCTTTGCCAACTTACCAGCGTGTTCTGGATAACGACTCGCCAGTTAAAGAAGAAGTAGCAACCGGAAAAAAATCGTCATTATCTCACGTCCACCGTTTCATTCGACTTCTTGCTGTTTCCACAATTGTCATCAACATGATGTACGCCCTTCAACAACTTTCGCGCAATGGTAGCGTTGGACTACCTAGGATGTTCAAAGGATGCTTCAAAGGCGTTCACAGTGGTGCTGCTAAGCCCGTGAGCCATTACACTTTGCCCTCTGGAGACAGGATACCTTCGGTTGCGCTTGGTAAGCCGATTTCAACGTTCACTTCAACGTCTACCATGACGGTAGGAAGTTGATTATTCATTAACACGACATAGGTGTCTGGCAAGCAGGAAGGGGAGAAGTAGGCCTTGCCGTGCAGGTATGATAAGAACTTTGTAGCGTCATCCGAAGTAATATTCTTATGATCACCCCAGACCGCGTTGAAAGCTGGTTATAGGCACATTGATGGGGCTTGGATCTACAGGGTGCGTCCATGCGAAGCGCTCCAGGGACCTGGGACACTGTTAACATGCGTTAGTAGAACGAGGCCGAAGTCGGTGAAGCAATCAGACAAAGCAATGTTTCCCGGAAGGACATATGGTTGACTTCGAAGGTAAGCGCAAATGGATGGAAGCAAAGGCCACCAAATGCTGACCTACAATATATCCTAGCTTTGGAACACCTTCCATGCTCCAGAGGATGTGGAAACTGCTGTCGATGAGTCTCTTTCTCGCCTTGGAACGGATTACCTCGACTTGTACTTGATTCATTGGTTGTTATATTCCCCTCCAGAGTAGTGCCGAAAACAGCTGAATGCCCTCATCCTCATAGGCCCGTCGCACAAAACAAGGATTCGAGCCTCAATGAGCAGCTTACTGCCGACCCTTATCCGACTTGGCAAAAGCTTGAAGAACTGGTCGAGAAAGGAAAGATCAGGAACATTGGAGTCAGCAAGTATGATTCTGCCTTTACATTCGCCTGAATACAACTAACATTCTTGTCTGAAGCTTCAATATCCGGAGGTTAGCAAATTTAGTTTCTTCGTGTCAACGAGACTCGACGTATCATTGGCGGTTTAGGTTTCAGAACCTCACTGCAAACCCTCTGAAGATACAACCTGCTGTCAACCAGGTATTACCACATTTAGTTAATCATCTCTCATGCCGTCCTCACTCGTTGTCAGGTCGAACTTAGCTATTGGAACCCACAGCCCGAACTCGTCAAGGTTCGGCTTTCATTTCCCCGTTGATCACTGCACCACATGAATTTTTTCTACATAGTGGGCTAAAGACAATAACCTGCTTCTCGAAGCTTATTCACCCTTGGGAAGCACTGGTCGTGCGAAAGACTCTCTTGCTGTTCCTGAGGTACGATTAGCCTCGAATACTTCCACGCGCACGGCTAACATCAGCAACCTTCGACTCTAGGTGAAGGAAATTGCTGCCGAACTTGGTATTACGCCAGCGCAAGTCCTCATTTCGTGGCAAATCCAACGTGGTGTACGTCTCTCCTTATCTCTCTCGGAAACAGGAAAATGACGAGCTCCCGCAGAATGTCGTGCTACCTAAGAGTGTCACACCTTCTCGAATCATCGAGAATCTGCAAGGTTAGCAAGCACCTTGTTAGCTGATACCATTCCAGATCCTCATCCCTTTCTCTCCAGTTACCAGCATACCCCCAGCACTGGTGGAGAAGTTGGAGAAAGCTGCTGCATCTCATAAGCCAGAACGCAGCGTCGACCCAGGCAAGAGCTGGGGCGTCGACATCTTCGAATAGACCCTGTACGGTTCTTGCACGTCCATAAAAAGATTATGTACCTTATCAGCGATGGGCTCGAATTGAGCCGCGGCGGACATGGTGCGCTCTTGAGCCTTGTAAAGCATCGTGAGATAAGGCATGACTTTGTGTCAAGGTCGTGATCTTGAACCTTCCATGGTTTTCCTTATCATAGATCGCCGACCAATACGCCACGAAAATATGACGTCTGCTTGGAGGACATGAAGCGCCCAGGAACTCGATACCCAAGGTGATACACAATTACTCTTCATGCACGCATGGATGCAGTTATATGTAAGCAACATTTACTCTCCGATTGGTGGAAATGAGGATGCGTGTGAGGCGGAGTTGTGGCAGCCTGCAGTTGTAGAGATAAGGTCTGTTTGAGCGGGCTTATCGGTGAGAGAGCATTGCAGTAAGCTTTGTTCTACCGAGCCCGGCGGAGGACCTGCCGACTCGGAGTCGCCATCCACATACCCGTTTATCGTGTTCTTTTCTACAAGAATCATCGCGCCTTGGGTATAGCTATACGTGGGCATCAGAAGACTCTGCGGCCGTTCGGCAGCCGTCGATCAACCTAAATTGTAATGCCAACACATTTAGCACGCCACCCACGCTCCCCACGCTCCAAGTTTGGACGGAGTATTCTCGGAAGAATTAGCCTCTAGAACGAGGGACTTCGTGACACAGCGCGGCGTAACCGACTTGTTTCATTTTCGTAATTGGGAGGGCTCTCAGGTAGCCAAAAGAAATTTTATGGTCCACGAAAGCGGTAAACAAAGAAGTACGCCACGCGCTGAGACGAACGTGTGTATTTTTGGATGGAGGCGGTTTTGTGGTTTCTGCGTACACAGCCCACGATCCAATAAAAGCATGGAAGTAGAAGTGCATGCGATGGTTCTCACCACGAGACATCCTGCTTATACGCTAGTCTCCAGACATCACCAAGCGCCAAGCATAAGGCGTCCAATGCTGAGACGTATGCACACAACCGTGGTTGAAACGGCGCAGAACTCATGTCAAACGTCAGACAACCGATACTGAAGTATCCGGTACAGGAACGACCCGGTATATTAAGATCGAAACTTAAGAGTAGATGCATATGTCTGTGGAAGGAACCTGTGTATATTCGCGCAACCCGTGGGCGAAATTTTTTCGTATCCACTGTTTTCCTTTCTCCTACCAATGGGAGAATCGCCGAGCTGAGAGTTAAGAGACGAAAGCAGAATATCCATACGACGTGGTCAGACACAGGAAGCGGCGCGTGTCAGATTCCTGGCTTCGAAGAAGCAATTTCAAAGATAACTCAGCCACGTCATATAGGGTTGCTGTTCTTCTACATCCTCGGCGAACGCTGCGTGAAGATGGAACTTGCAGCTTGAATGTGCACTTGCGGACAGTCGTGCGATCGAGAGCTTCCTCAAGCCCACGAAATTCCAGGTGGAATCCTGCTCCCAAGGCTAGTGTGGTGATCAACGTAGGTAGTATCAAATGATCTTCATTGGGAACGAGAAGTCGCAGCCTCTGAGGAAGCCACTCTAAACAGGAAGTGCGGCACAATCCTGCTTTCTGTGATTCAGGGCCCAGCGGGCGCCGGGGCTTGGCCTGGCTTGGCTCTTGGCCATTGAGATCTGATCAAGCTCATGCTTGGGCTATTGTTCCTCGAATTTGGTGATGGCGGCAACGATGGCGGGCAGGTGGTGATGCGCTCGGCACCAAAGGCAACCATCGGCGAAATCGTTGTAAGGAAACGAGGACCTAGACTAAGATAACTGATAGCTCAAACTCAGGCTGGCTGCCGCTGGAGGTGGAACTTGGATCACATGGGCGTTGGAGAGCGTACAAAGGGCTGCAGCCCCGGATTATTTTAGACCTCTGCTGCGTATCACAACGCGGAGGGTACACGGGCATCCACGGTGCCATGATTTCTTCATGAGAACTCAAGCACGGAAACAGGGCAAGGACTATTGGCGGCGCGAAGGCCGACTGTGCCTCGTCCGTGTAAGAATACTCACGCGCGCAGTAATGTCGCCAACGATTCTTGACGTAGCGCTAAGAGTGGTGGTATAGAAACCACACATAGAGTCGCGTGTGAGAGCAGCGGCCTGAGCTGGCATATGGATACACGACGTGAGAGACGCTGTGGGAGGCTAAGGCACGCATGGAGGGAACGACCCCGATATTTGAGGGGGTGCTCGCATGTCTCTTTGAACAAGACCATGGTCCGATGATCTAAGAAATCAACATGGGAGTGTGATAGGGCGCCACTGAACGATCGGGCCCGCTTACTACACGGGCCTGGTGCACTTGCAGCGGCAGGGAAACGAGGTCAATTGGCACTATAGTTCGTAGCAACGAAGGCAAACCGTCCCGAATGCCCGAGATTTGAAATATGGAACTAATCCTCGCGCGCATTCGAGATAATCGATAATTGAACGAACAACGGAAATCGAGAAGTGATTCCCAAAGGTTGGAAGTGTACACCTTGGTATCGCTAGCACCCAGGATCACTTGTACAGGTGTGCCAGAGCCCTGTCAGAAGCACCGAAGCACTGACAATACGAGATGTCTCCGCGTTTAGGAAACTACGCGCCGGAGAGTCATCGGGGAATGCAGATTGTGATGAAAAAATGGGGTTGTTGTCAAAAATACATGTGGGCATACTGAAAGATCTGAAATCAAAGAAGTTTGAACAGAGCTCCGGCGTTGTGGAAGTTGAAAGGGATGATAACGTGGAGGAAGTTGTTTTCGAAGAGGGCAAAAGTTCGGCAGAATTCTTCTGAGCCTGATGTAAATCTAGTACTGTCAAAATTCCCACGGGTAGACGCGCCATTGCTTGTTTCCATTACGCGGCCTCTTATCCACTGCCTTCCAAAGACTGCTCCTCTTCGATCCACCCTCCTCCCCTTCACCCCCCAACTACTGCTACTATGGTTTCCCTTGCTCAGCCTCAGCAGCGCCAGTTCAACCCTTACTCGGAGAACGGCGGTACCATCTTGGCCATTGCAGGTGCTGACTTCAGTGTCATCGCCGGCGATACTAGACAGAGCGAAGGTTATAGTATCCAGACGCGCTATGCACCAAAAGTCTTTAGGCTGTATGTTTCAATTCATTGCTATCTGTGTATTGGACTCATGTCGGTTTCCAGCACGGATAGAGCGGTCTTGGCTGTGAATGGCTTTGCTGCTGACGGCAATATGTTTGTAAAGACAGTTAGACAACGCCTTGAGGTACGTGATAATCTGGTCAGACGATCGCTAATCATCTAACGCTCGTTCAAGTGGTACCGACATGCACACGCGAAAGATATGCCTCTTCGTGCGATCGCTCGTCTCATCCAAACTATGCTCTACGCCCGGCGCTTCTTCCCCTTCTACGTATACAACATCCTCGGAGGAATCGAGGACGATGGTGTGTACAATCTCTCTATTGCCACGCCCTTGCACCTCGGCCTGTCGATCTCGTCCACTTTTTCACAATTCAATCATTTCACCTGATCGCAAACGCTAATATCTTGCTCTTCTTGCGTTTATTTAGGTACTGGCGCGGTATACTCATTTGACCCCGTGGGCTCGTACGAACGCGAGGCGTGTCGTGCCGCAGGTGCTGCACAATCACTTGTTCAACCCTTCTTGGATAATCAGGTAGGTTGGAACCAACACAACTCCACGCGTCCTTTCAACCCAAACCGAATTGATGTGTCACTCTCCGTTTACTATGTTCCCGTGGTCTCGTCACCCACCGGACCCCGATCCTTCACCGATTTATTCCCGCGCCTTTTCATCTTATTTACACTTCCTCCCGCTAACTTTGTCCCTCACATGCTTTCCTTTCGTGGTAACTGACGCCGCTTATTTTACCTCTCTAGATTTATTACAAGAACCAAACACCCGCCTCTGGCACGTCATTCCCCGCACATCTGCCGTTGTCTACCGTCCTTTCCCTCGTGATCGATTCCTTCACAAGTGCGACTGAACGGCACATTGAGGTATGGTTTTTGTGTCACGCGCTCTCGGAAGATCATATCTGATTTACCCTTGTCCAGGTTGGCGATGGCTTGGAAATGTACGTGGTTCTTGCACAGGGCAGCACGGCACTTCAGAGCCTAGGAAATATCCGGGGTATTCAGGAGATGACAGCAACACAGGACGGCGAGAGGGTGTTCGTGATACGGCGGGAACTGA
This sequence comes from Tephrocybe rancida, assembly GCA_018858115.1. Lineage (NCBI taxonomy): Eukaryota > Fungi > Basidiomycota > Agaricomycetes > Agaricales > Lyophyllaceae > Tephrocybe > Tephrocybe rancida. The sequence goes on from JABCKT010006488.1 coordinate 22,161, forward strand.
AAAAGGATTAAGGGAATCACGCAACTTCCCTTCTACTTTCCTCTTACCACACTCCTCATACGCACTCGCACAGACTCGGACACTTGTCATTTGCTCTCTGTATTTTCTGAGGTTCTCATACATTCTTGTGTTCCCAAATCCATCTCGCTATGTTGACACCATAGTCGAGGTCATCGGCAGATTTTTTTCGATGTTACAAATTTTAATGTACACTTATAGACGTCCTTGCATGTATTCCCTCTCCCTCTGGATGAAAGCGCTGCGTGGTGGGAGCCCCTGTGTGGGGCGCACTTAGGAGTCAGGCAATTAGAGCACACCATCACGCTGCCCCGATGCATTTTATCTGCCCATCGAAGTTGGCATCGAATTTTTTGACGTCAAGCTGGCATGGTCTTGCACATGGCGACGCCGTTGTCAGTGCCACAGTGACGCGGTCAACGAAAGACAAACTTGGAAGCCACGCCAAACATCCACAAATATACTTCTTCTCTCGCCGTTGCTGCGCTCATCGTCGTCGTCGTCGTCGACGTTCTTCTCCCCTTCCCTTCGCTGCCTCGAGCCAGCTCGTTCGCATACAAGGACAGCATAGCTTCCTACAACAACCCTGAAACGTAACGCCATAGACAAAATTTCCACATCATCATCATGATCTTCACACCATTCATTTGCCTGGTCCTCGCATCTCTCGCACCCTCGGCCTATTCACAGGACATTATTTACAACGCTGAACATAACGCGACGACTATTGTGGGGACTTGGAGCTCTGGGAGCAAGAATGTTATGACGGGAGCTGTGAGCACCTTGTGTCTATCATGGTGAGACGGCGAACTGACTCCGCATCATCCAGGGTTTCGCAAATCCAGCGAACCAATCGTTCACATATCCCAAGACGACAGGCGTATCATATTCATTGTGAGCCCGAATTTCGCAAGCACCCATAAAACAACCAACTGACGACCTGAAACAGTTCTGATGATGGTTTTTACGAAATTGCTCGGTATCGGTTCAACGGCAATGGTAAATTTTACTTCCTATTCTGCTTTTCGCCTATCGTTGACCGCTCATATAGGCTCCGAACCTACATGTATTACTGGTGTCATTGGTTGGGTGCATGGCCATTACTCTTTGAACTCAAACGGCTCGATAACAATGGTTCCCCTCGGCGACGGCTACCAACAAGTGCAAGATCCCTGCGCTGCCGTCTCCAACTTCATCGAGGACTACAACATCACCGAAACATACGTCCAGTGGCGGATTTTCCAAGACCCCACAACCGGGTACAAACTCCACCTGTTCCAGTTTGATGGTGCTCCCCTCGCGCCGCAGTTCCAGGTCTCGACCACGCCAAATATGCTCCCCACAACTCTACTACGAAACCTCCCCACCACCACCACCACATCTGCAGGCAACGGCGTGAAGACCCAGGCCCGCCGCTCGCTTCTGCAGAAGAAGAGTAACGATGCACCTGCGAGTCATCTGGCAGTAGCAGTCGCAGCAACAGCGGGCATGGTGACCATGAGTGTCGCTGCGCTCCTACTATAGACACATTGCTGTCGGATTTTTGCCTCGGGCGCTGACACTACCCCTCCGCTCCTGCTGTACCTGCTAATTATATCGCTATCCATCGCATCCTCCCTGGCCTGGCTGGCCTCTCGGACCATGTGGACCAATTACTTTCCCTTTTTTACACAGCACCCCCTTCTACTATAGTTATTGCTTCGCCCTCACCTAAGCACCTACTTGTCTTGACTTCACGCCTACATGCCCCGGGCATTAGCATAGGATACCCGTATTCAATATCACAATGACCTTTGTGAGCGACCCAAGGTTACTTAGTCTGTCACGACTTCGAGGTCGGGAGGCAATTCCTTATACACTCATCATTCTTTTACAAACGTCACTCGTTGATATCTTGGCCGATGTTTACTTGTAGGAGCGATCTCCTAAATAATACAGCTGGCTTCTGCAACCACAGATCCTTAGATGGGAGAGATTGTATCGCTCGTGCGTGAGGAATGCCCACTCACAGTGTTGGATCTGCTCGAGCGCTCTAAGTTTCTCTCAGAGGGTCCTTCAACTGAACCATGCTACTTGCTGTTCCTCAAAATACCCTCTTCGAGCGACTGTTCTTCAATGATTCATCTCCCAATAAAATACTGTCAAACAGTTGCACTTCATGCTGGTCTGGTCAAACGTTCACTGGTAATCCCCATCCGGTGCTCCAAAACTGTCTTGATGTATCTCGTCAGGGTTTGGGGCCTGACCTGTGACGTAATAAGATGACTCGAGAGGTTCGTCGGATATTTAGAGAGCAGGAGCAGTTTCAAAGACGACACTCAGGCTGTTTCCCGATCCTTCGGTGAAGGGGGTCTTATTTTCACCTGACAATGGCAGACCCTGTCCAGAATATACCACCTCACATCCTCGCCCTCCTCACTCGTCTGCACGATGAATCCACCGCCCAAGAATCTGCCCTCTCACGCGCTGGCATCGATCCTGCCAAATTCCACGATGTCATGCGCGACAAGTTCATCGCGCTAGACAAGGACAAATGCCAATTCATCTACCAATTGTCGCGTGCGATCAACGCCAAAACCATCGTTGAAGCTGGGACTTCATACGGAGTCAGCACTATCTACCTTGCGCTTGCAGTTTCGGCGAACGTTGCTGCTACCGGCGGAAAGGGGACAGTCATCGGAACGGAGTACGAACACAACAAGGCTACGAAGGCTCGCGAGTATTGGCAGGAATGTGGGGAGATCGTGACGAATGTCGTTGATCTGCGCGAGGGTGATCTACGCGAAACTTTGAAGGAGAATGTCCAGGACGTCGATCTTCTTTTGCTGGATAGTACGTTTCTCATTATCGTATATCCTTGAAGAGTCAATGTTTATGCCCATTTTTATTAGTCTGGACGCCGATGGCGCTTCCTACGTTGAAGTTGATCCAGCCCAAGTTGCGACACGGGGCCGTGATCATTGCGGATAACACCGTCCAATTTGCCGCAGAATATAAAGATCTGCTGGATCATCTGCGGGCTCCAGGGAGTGGATTTATGAATCTAACGCTGCCATATAGCAATGGGTTGGAGATGAGCGTTTATCTGCCACAGTAGTCAGTTGCTTTAATAGTGATTAGGCCATTCAGCGATCCCAAGATACAGGTGTAAGAATACTGTTATTCCAATGTTTGTTGACATGGTCAAACTTTATCCTCGTCATACTCTTGAATATCCTCGAGCTCGTTGGCCTCCGGATCGTTAGAATCAAAGTTCCAACTTTTGGTGGTGGCAATCTATTACATAATCAAAACAGATCTATGATTAGATAATTATTCAGGGTGGCAGTGCATTTTTCCCCCTCTTTGCCACCTGTCGTTTTTCCTGAAGTTCAACCACGAACACACTACGCTGGAATATCACAAGTACAGATGCATACCTCATGTACAGTAACATGATCGATGGTAAGCATGATTCCTCAACTTCAGCGACTCAGGTTGCATGACCTTGATGAAAACAATTACGGATTCAAGAGTCTCGCGACTCACTCGTCCGAGAGCGCAAAACCCCATGTGGATTATTCCGTTGCCTTCCTTCTGACCTCGCTCTCCTTCTCCAATTAACCATCGCTAATTTTGTGTGTTTCTACAGGACGAAAATCGTGAATAGATCTCATCTTCAACATAAAATGATCGGACTTCATCGAGTAGGTGAGCTTTCTCCCGTTCTACTTGGTTCTCAGTATGGGATATAAGCCTCTTGTTCCACCTACAATCGCTACGGATCAACGTTGTGACTCGAGCGTCCAAGAGCAAACACCGCGCGAATTTCTCGGTTGCTCTTGTCAACTTAACCCTTCTCGTTTATTGCGAACCCTGTCTTACAACCTGTGACTGACTCTTCTTGCTCAGATCTGGAAACGAGCCAGCCTGCATGAGCCGTCACGTTGATGAACGAACCTTGGAGTCAAAAATGCCGACATTAGATCACTAGGTGAGCCCTTGGATTATGATTGTTCGGTACTATTGCCGTTTTCTCTCTCCTGATGAACACAATACGGATGATAGAGTTTCGACTCGTGTTTCCGAGAGCGCAAACCCCATGTGGATTATTCCGTTGCCTTCCTTCTGACCTTCCTTTTTTTATTATCTCTTTCAATACATTGCATTCGTGCTAATCCATTGCCTTATCAGCTATACATTTCCCCTGGGCCACGATAGTGGTGAACATAGTCATATTATGAAGCATTCACGTGAGCTTCTACCTCTTTTACTGTTCTTTCTCGTACCCTCCCCTCCCCTGATGAAACGAATTACGGATACATGGGTCTCACGACTCGCACGTCCGAGAGCGCAAAACCAAGTGGATTACTCCGTTGCCTTCCTTCTGATATCTTCTGTCGTCTTATGTGCGCTTTTATGGCAAGTCGTGCTGATTATCTTCCTTTCATAGCCATCCCCTTCATCACACCTCAAGAACAGCTTCCGAGTTTATTCGCGATGATCGGTGACCCTGCACTGGCCACTCAATGGAGCTGTCGTTCAAGTCACAGTTGAGAAAACAAAGCCTTTACCTTGTCGTTGTTACTCACGTGTCATATGGTAAACCCTCTGAGTTCCCCTTCGTCCGATAACGTGTACTGTGCACATGTCACAGACATGTCAGGGAAGTGTGCCCGTGTATAGTTTCTTTTTGCTCTGGCCTTTACCGATCCTGCCGAACTTTTTGTATTTCTGTCACCTACTATGGTCTATAATATTACCTTAGCTTTGTCTCTTACTCTAAATATGAAAATAATACGTTTTTACTTCCCCAGGCATTCTGCTAAGACCATTGAACACGTATTCGTGCGCCCATCAACGGCAAGAGTTGCGACTAATATTTTGTGGCGTCGTTAACATGTGCTCGAACGACCATGCCATTCTCAACAGGCCGAAGAAATTCCATGCTCTGTCACAGGGGTGTTCGATGGCTTCTATCCACGTCGGAAATTGGCCGTGAACATGGCTGCATAAACCACCTACAAGGGTGTACGGAATGTTGGAAGTTGGTTTGAAGTATCAATGATCAAGTCAACGGCTGGGCAACGGCTGAAGAACTTTATATAACTGGATTTCAGCCGAGGTTTGCGCGGAATAACATACAAAACCCCAACAGACTCTGACGGGGGAACCTGACACCAAAGAAGTTCTCCGCAATTTCACCGAGGCATGTATCTTCGACTTTCTAACATCCCAGACTTTACAGAGGGAATGTCCGTCCATGTAGATTCAGATCGCAGAATTGCTGACAGCCTAAATTTAAGTGACTCGGACAAGGTGCAGGGAACATAAATGGAAGTTTAATCGTTCAATTTCCAACTGCTTCACCGTTGAATAATATCAATCGAGGTTGGAGAACACGGCGAAAGACGTCGCTTGCGGATCGTTGAGCTCTATAAGGCCAGTAAAAAAACTCGTGCCGGGCGGGACCAACGACATTTCATCATGCATCAATAAGTATATCATATGCCAGTAGGACATGGTATACCGGCGGTTGAGTCGTTTGATAGACAACTCCACCTTGTCCAAAGCGGCAACTGATTAACGAAGAAAGAATTTGGGTCGAATACCATTTGTCTCTTGTGCATTGGTCTCTGAGGCCTTAGGTTGAGGCATCACGGGCCACAGTGTTTGGGCGGGGGAAAATCACTGAAGGGAATGTAAAATAAATTTTCCCGAAAGAAGCCCAGCGTGATTTCAGCGGCTCGCTGATAACCCGTATTGTGTAGAGAGAACAGAGGCCGAACTTACAAGACTTGCCTGTGAAATCAGACTTGAGGGCGGTGCCTAACCCTACAAAGCTAAACGTACCTAGAACACTGAACAGGGCACACTGGTCTCCATTATTCCGGGCCGAAGTCGATGTCGAGGTGGATCTGAGTCCCATAGATCCAAAGTCGAACCGAAAGACTAGACTGGAAGAGGGGCACATGTGCCAGCTCGGATCTATATCCATCATGGCTCATTAGCTTAACAAATACAGAAAATAACACCGTACATAACGTGTGCGCTCCTTGGCAGTCCATGGCTGTCGAGATGGGCCTGGGTCTGGACTCTGGACAACATATGCGAGGAAGGCACGTGGCGTGGGCGGATTCCGGTGTCAGGTTTCGACCTTGTGAACGATGGGAGATAAACCGTATTGTCCCTGCAATTTCTTGTCACGAGCCACGTAGTATTTACGTCGCTGCATGAGCGAGGGTCAGTTGAGATATCGAAGGATCCCAACACGTAAGTATAACGCCAGGCAAGCTCTTGCAACCGCGGTTAAATTACCCGAAGACCAAGAGTCGGAGGCCATTCGGTTTTCAGCAAAGTTTGCCGAAGCAAATTTGTCGGATGAATGAGATAAATGCATCCCAAGATGAGTCGCCCGAGGGTGAGCGTCAAAGCTTGCCTAGAATTCACTACTATAACATGGCATTTCATCGGGACTCACAGAACCTGGCGCGTGATATCATCGTGCCACTTCCAGCGTCAGGAACCTCGAGTGGGCGGGAGCAAAGAAGTCGTCATCGAGTAGGTAATGGTGTGCACTTCGCCAACGCAGGTGAGTGATCGGAATGGCGGTGGCAGCAGTGGTAACACTAACAGACAAGAAGACTCAACGAACTTTTTCACGCCACCAACTTGAAGAGGATTTGGCAAGTGCAACAAAGTAAAACAATTGCTGGAAGGCAACTGAGTCCGAGGTTTCACCGGGAAATGCCTCGTTACAACTTATATTCACCATACCTCTGCCAGTGTAAGTTGAAGCATTTCATTGCAGTTATGCTTTATCATAACCACCAATCCAACACTGACAGTTGCCCAGGGCAATTCGAAAAAATTGATAATGGATTCTGATATAATTACAGTCATCGACAAGCTATTAGTAGAAGCACCGACATCGAACGGTCAACAGTTTACATAGAATCTCGATTAAGTCAGATGTCGAACAGCTGCAGGACCTCATCTGGCAGACAGCTCGCTTGGCTCGTCCTCGAGTATACTTTCAACTCGCCATTCCGACACACAAGACTCAGTCGGCCTCTCTCGCCATGTTTTATGACCAGATCTTTGACTTGATCTAGCAGGCGGCGTAGCTTTTTGAGGTTCTCCTGGATCTCATCAAGTGCGACTTTCTTGAGTTCAGAGGACTCGAGCTTTCGCTTGTTTACCTCGTGAAAACGCCCCCTCTCATGAACAGCCAGGAAGTGGTGCGCAGTCTGCGAAAGGAAGAGTTGGGGATAGGACTCCTTCCAGTTGAAGTTCAGCGCATTATTCGTCGACCGTGTGGTCAATTCGACAATGGAAGCCTGCGGGACAATAGATCCAGCAGGAATGATGGTGATTTTGGGGAATGCTCCTGAATGTGCAGTAGGTGGTGGAGGTGTAGCTGTTGCTGTGTCGAGCTTGACGCCCGAAAGAGCGCCGATGATGTCGTCGAGGCCGCCGGACGTTGACGTTGACGACGGGGACGCTGTTGGTGATGCAGCGGAAATAATACACGCGTCCACCTCGAAACGAACAACAAGCTTTAGGCCGTTCAAGTCCTGCAAGAAGAGGAGCCAAGTTATTTAGCTGGTTGTGCCGTTGACAATGATTATACAACTCACGTATCGCACAATTCGATGGTGCCCAGTACTGCTCTCACACCCAGGAGCAGATCTCGTGGACGCCGTTTCAAAATTGAAGCCAAAGGTTCTGCCAGACATCTGCTCCTGGTAACGGTCTTCCCAACGATTAAACAGGATAGTCTTTCCTGCAAGTTGAATGTCGATCCTAAAGTTATCACCAGTGCCGTTGATCCATCGAAGTAGTTTCCGAAGATTGTTACGGTCTGTAACGAAGTTTATTGCTGCCCAGTCAAAATGTTCGTTACTGAGCGTGCTCATTCGATTCACGGCGGTAACGAGCGGGAGGAGGACGCTTGTGGGACAACGAAAGCCATTCTGGTCCTTGAACGACATCCCGTCGTCAGCGTGCACTTGGTAAGGTGTGGCGCGATTGGCCCATTGCCGGGGAGAACCTATACATCTCTTACTTCGACGAAGCCCAGGTTGCTAGAATGCGGAAGGAAGCTTACCAGGTACGATGATTGTTGGAGTTGGTTTGTCTAACCAATTATACGAACCAGCGTACTGGAGATCGGTGATCTTGACTTCCTTATCAGTGGTGATAGGAGATAATTTTGCGATTGTCTGAAGAGGCGTCGTCGACAATCCCTCCAGGATATCCCTATCCCCAGGACGCGGGATGGAGGAACGGCCGACGAAGCTCGTATATGTAGCGCGGCCACGGCCTCGGGCGTGATACGAGGACATGGTTGACACTGCCGATAACTATCGTCGCCTCTGAGGTTATATAGCACACGGGCGTCAATGTTTGTCTGTCATGTGGCGTATGGTCAACTCGTGTGATGCTGCGGCCCAGGAAATGGATCTGTGCGTGTGACGATTGAGCTTTATGCTGATATCTTACCACCTTCCGCAGCTTCATATAGATTCCGCAGTCAGCTCACATGCGTACTTGGGCGCCAGTTTTGATAGATCGCACGTTGAGCGGCCTCAGGTGCCATATGATCTACACTCCCTCCGTTCTTGGCTCTTGGGGAATTGCTCCAGTCGAGCTTTCGTGTTGTTGGTAACGAAGGACAACGCGCTTGAGAGTATGACGAACCCACTGAGCGTATGAAGAACAAAACAGGGCCAGAGGCAATGTCACGGAAAGTTTAGGGAGCAAGGAAATGAAGCAAATAAAACTCGAACTTGAAGGTTGAAGGCATGTTGAATAAAGGTTTGACAAGGGTCCACAAGTGTGGCGAAAGACTGACGAATCAGCTCGCTCATTACTATCGCTTCGAGGCATCTCGCGGTGAGTATTGCTTGCTGCTCCACATCAACCCACTACCATCATCATAAACTAGAAACCAGAATTAGAGTTGGGACATCTCTTGCACATAAGATAGTCACCTTATTCGTGTATCACTATTATTGTTTTTGTAGCCTATTGGCCGCAGTGTCAGTCGCTTTCCACTTTCACCACAGCCATCTCATCTTGCATGAGAGGGTTGAGAATCGAGTGTGAGGAATCCGTGCATGGGAACCGAAAACAGGAATGGGAGCATGGCCGAGAGGGGCGTGGAGACCGGGAGCGGGAATACTGACGGGAAGATCGGGAACGAGACCGGGAGCGGGGGTGGGAAGACCGGGAACGGGAACGGGACGATGAGCGGGAAGAAGGTCGGGAGCCGGAGCGCGAAACGTGACGAGATGGCGGCTCTAATGACTGAGACAGCAACGACGGCGAGTCCTGGGTGGGCATGGGATTGAACATTCGGGGTTTGGTGACCATATGGATGAAGTGAACACAAAGCCCGCGAGAAGTTCTCCCGTAGTCAACGAACTGGGCTTTGATATCACTATCGTACTCTGGCCACTTCTTCAGATACTTGTAGACAGTAGTGCGGACAAACGGCGCGTCCTTGAATGACTTCGCGAATGCCTGTGGAATCGTGATAGCCTGATCTTCGTCGCGAAGGGCACCCATCTTTTGTAGCCCGTTTTCAATGTCACAAACATAAAAGTCGTGGGGCCATCGCTTTGCTGTTAGTTCAGAGGTGGAAGGGGGCTTAGGGTTCGCAGACTTGGAGAAGGACAATTGAGAGGTGGAAAGGGGCTTAGAGTTGTCAGGTTTGGAGGAGGGATGAGAGGAAGGAGGGGGCTTAGAGTTGCCAGGTTTGGAAAAGGACGTTTGTGAGGAATCTGCATACGAGGGTGGGGGAGAATGATGATTATGAGAGCTTGGAAGACGCCCAACCGGGGATGGGAAACCGGAACCAGAATGGGAATTAGTGCGAAGTGAGGGTGATGGAAGGACGGGGCGCTCTCCCAAGTATATGGTGTCACCACGCGTACAGATTTGAGCCGGGCGGCCCCTAGTTGGTTGCAAGAGCAACTCCTTGTCAAGCTCGGGGCAGTCAGTGATCTCTGTGCGGAGGTTCGGTCGCAATCGGAGGAGGATGCGATCGTTGTTCTCGAAATCTATAATGGTGCTAATACTAGTTGTCAGCCATTCTCCCACCCATATGTCGATATAACTGTCAGCAGTAATGCCAAGATCTCGAAGGAGCTTGGGTGACGATGTCAACTGTAATTTGGGATAGCAAGCAACGGGTTGATCTAGTCGTAGGGGCCGTTTTCCGTCCTATATGGTTAAGAGGTTAGATTTTTGTTGCAAAATACTAGATAAGAAAATTCACCTGAAACCAAAGAACAACTAAGACGGTACGGTCAATCTGCATTTGTACAGAGGCGGTGTAGGACAAAGAGACCAGTCAACTGGAGACTCTCTTGAAATTCCTCAACTGGGGGAGGTGGCGTCGGCGTAGTTCTGGTTGGTAGTTGGAAAAATTCCGAGCCACAGAAACACTGGCAGTTGTATACAAGAAAGAAGCGAGATGGGATCCGGGGTCGATGTGCTGGCTGGCCAAGACACACTAGCGTGAAAATCTGAGTTTCAAAATTTCCTGTGTCTCCCACTCATGCCGCCGGTCACTGCACCCACAGGCAGCGCATTTACATGCGAGTTCGATCGGGCCCTCCATTCAACGCTCTACGCGTCATTTTTGAGGTAACTTCAGAATGTCATTGTTTGACGCGTCAAAACATATCAAGTCCGCGTTTACACACGTGGGCGCTAACTTGCGAGATCGATTAACCGATCGGCCGACACAGCCACCATTCCGTGTCGGCAAAATTTCCCGAGTAATTTAATAATAGATCCTAACGATCTTCAAAGCCATTTTCTCCTCTTACTACGGTGCTAGAATGAGTGCGTTGGTCCCATTGTTCTATACCAATACAATGCTGATGGCTATACTAGACGCAGAAGCCCTTGAAGGACGCTTATTGTTTGCCATTCCAAAGAAAGGTATTCAAATACTATGACTTTGCGCGACTAGTCGTTCATGACACCTATTCTTAGGCAGGTTGTACGAAAAGTGCATAGAGCTTTTGTCAGGTTAGCTATACGCCGCCACCATCCACTTCTTACGAAAACGGCATCATACCAAATCTACAGGTGCGGATATCCAATTCCGGAGAAGCAATAGATTGGATGTTTGTGTCGTCCTAAACCACAATATCGCGCTGTACGCGTTCAGATCGCGGGAGAGAAATTGCATCTGATCCTTACCTTTCTATAGGGTCTTCCTTCCTGCTGCCGATATCCCATCATTTGTGGGCAAAGGCGACGTCGATCTCGGCATTACTGGGCACGATGTTATTTTGGAAGCACAAATGGAGGGACTGGTCACAGAGGTCGCGAAGCTTGGGTTTGGGAAGTGCTCCCTTCAAGTGCAAGTCCCCGAGGCCAGTTCTATCAAGACAGTGGACGATCTCGCCGGCAAACGAGTAGTCTCTAGCTTCAAACACCTGTCGAAGGAATACTTCGATAAGATCGATACCCGTTTGCAGCTTACGGATGGTGGGAAGACCAAGATCGGATATGTTGGAGGTAGCGTTGAGGCTGCCTGCGCGCTCGGGTTGGCGGATGGGATAGGTCCGTACCCCCTTGCCATTTGTATGAAAGCCCGACTGACATAGATATTGATCTACAACAGTGGATCTCGTCGGTATGTCAAATCGTAAAGAAATCTAGATTGTCTGGCGAACTGACACTCCCCACAGAATCTGGAGACACGATGCGTGCCTCTGGCCTCCATGCTATTGCCACCCTCCTCACCACCGAAGCGGTACTCATCAAGTCCACGACACCAACACGCCCGCACGTCGCACCTCTCATTGATAAAGTGGCGAGACGTATCGCAGGTGTCATCGCCGCCACCAAATACGTCGTCTGCCAATACAATATTTCGCGGGACAAACTCGCCGCTGCCATCGCCATCACCCCTGGACGCAGAGCTCCCACAATCAGCGCCCTTGAAGAGTATAATTGGGTCGGTGTTAGCGTCATGATCGAGAAGAGACAGAGTGCATCGATAATGGATGAACTCGTTCACGCAGGCGCGGAGGATGTTCTGGTATTTAATCTTAACAATTGTAGAGTCTAATCTATACTTAGGCATCTTCTTGTGATTATAATCATTTGTGGAACATCTGCGGGACAGTGCTTTTTGCCAATTGAACTGTCATCTTGGCACCCCCTCATTGGGCCTTAGAATTTTCAAATCATAAGGAGGGGTACAGGTCTCATAGCTCCTTTCTTTGAGGATTCTGCCAAGATTTGCACGCCTTACGTTTTGACAGGACAGACCAAGGACAGACGCCTGCAGACACACGTCAAAATCATCCCCATCACATGATCGTTCTAGTTCTTGCTACTAGCACCTCAACTGCAGGCTCTTGTGTGAGCTCTCAAGCGTCAAAGTAAACGCTCCAGGCCATAACTATTTATTTCCTTCGTGTTTCTATACAACCCTTTCCGTCGAGGGCTTCTCCCGATATTAATCACCAGCAGTAGCATCAAGACCTCAGGCAGCGACGTGGACTCGTCCCAGGCTCTGTATATCGCCACATGGAATCCCTCTTCTGTGATTGTAGCTTCTCGGCGCGAACCGAGAACGAGACAGTCTCCCACTGCCTCTGACCAATTGGCATCCGGCAATTGTATGCTGCCGGCACGCTACCTCTCACATTTGGCGAGAACTTATGGCTCAGATTGTTTCCCGAATGCTGAAATGCTCCAGAGGCCTTATTCGGTAATCACAAGTAGACATAACGAGAATTGGTTGGCATTGGTACTGCAGGCCCTGCCGATGACACGCCTTTGGCCCACTGCTATACGTATCTCGGAGCTTGCGAAAAATCTAATCTTACCCGTCTTTCCGTATACTTCAGTTCGATTTGGCAATATACCTCCAGGCCCTCTACATAATCCGTGGTTCATGTGCTACCTCCTGCCTTTCCAGACCCATATTGCCACAGTCCCTTATCGAACCTCGTGGATTCAAAGAAGCCAACAGAAATGCTGGTATATAAAAGACTTCGCAGGTTATGAGACGCTAAAGACTGGTCTGATGCGACTTATCTTTGCACTTGTCTCTACTTTTGTTTTGTGTTTCGCCGCACCTCCTCCAGCTAGCCATCATGTAGTACACGAGAGAAGGGCAGCTGAGCCCATTGATTGGCAAATAGCCCGCCGACTTGAACACCACAAGATCTTGCCCATGCGATTTGGCCTTACCCAACGGAACATCCATCGCATCGAGGATATGCTCATGGACGTATCTCATCCAGAATCACCTGCGTATGGGCAGCATTGGACACCATCTCGGGTTTTGGATACTTTCGCGCCTAGCGGCGATACGATTACTGCTGTTACGAATTGGCTGGCAGATGCCGGAATTGCACGAGAACGCCTGCGCCTTTCGGTTAGCAAAGGCTGGATTGAACTCAACGCGACTGTCCAAGAAATGGAAAGCCTGCTCAAGACAGAGTATCACGTCTATGGCCATTCGGACACCAGCGATGAGCAGATCAGTGCGTCGTGTGTCCTTTTGTCTGAAAGAAATTGCTGAAATCCATTCGAAGGTTGTCCCTCGTACTCCGTCCCTGCTCACGTCCAACCCCACATTGACGTGATCAAGCCTACCGTACACTTCAATCACCGCCCAGTCTCTAATCGCTTAGACAAACGCGGTATGAATCTTGGTGCTCCCTCGGTGACACGAGGCCCAAAGCGATCAAACAAGAAGATCAAGACTTCTCCGTCTCTTGCGAACTGCGATGAAATGATTACGCCAGATTGTCTACGCGCATTGTATTCCGTCGACTATACTCCTGTGGCAACGCATAAGAATACTTACGGCATAGGTCGGTTGATCATTTGTTCTTCTTTCCGTCACCCTTCACATGTGTGTAGTCGAATTTACGCCACAGGCTTTCCTGCAGGGAGATCTGGACTTATTCTTCAGGTATTTCTTGGATTGGAATTGCTTGAAATCCCTACATTCAGTGCTTCTCAGGAATTTCTCTCCTTCCCTTGTTGGTGTCAAACCCGAGAGTGTCCTAATCGACGGAGGTGAGCGCTTGACTTGTCCCACGCAGTGATCCGTACTCCAATGTCTCCTCAGCAATTGTTCAAACAACCAATCAAAGTTTCGATTTCAACGGAGAGAGTGACCTCGATCTCGAATATGCCATGGCTTTAACCAATCCTCAACCTATCACACTGCTCCAAACTGGCGACATTGTCGAGGGTGCGACCCATCCTTAGATTACACCCTTTTTCATTTCGCTGAGCTGGGCCCACCAGGCGCCGGATTTGACAATTGGCTGGACGCTGTTGACAAAAGCTTTTGCACGTTCGAAGGTGGAGATGATCCCGACCAGGTGAGAGCCCATTCAGCGTGGCCTTCAGTTGCTTATGTAGGAACTAGGACGGTATTTACCCTGACCGCCGTCCCGGAGGCTTCAATGGTTGGATTGAGTATTCCCCTGACTTGAACCGCTGGTACTGATTCATCCCAGGACCTGAATCTTGTGGTATCATCGCGCCGCCCAACGTGGTCTCCATCTCCTATGGCCAAGACGAATCTACGATTACGCCAGCGTCTGCACGCAGACAGTGTCTTGAGTACGCCAAGGTGAGCCGAACCATGCTTGATCATGTTGGCTGGCCCTTGACCCCTCATACTCGCGAAGCTTGGCTTGATGGGAACTTCCGTATTTTACAGCTCTGGAGACGATGGCGTTGCAGGGAACGGAGGTGTATGCTTAAATGCTCAACGTGAGGTCCTTCTATGTACCTGAGATCATGTACCAACATCCCTTTATAGACCAGCCTGTTCGACGGAATGGCACAGTATTCAATCCGAGCTTTCCTGTGCGTGTTATCGAGACATTTATAAAGTCGAGCACTAGCCGACTCCACACCGCCAGGTGACATGCCCCTTTGTTACCGCAGTCGGAGCAACGCAAGTCAACCCAGGATCTACAGTCAACGATCCCGAAGGTGCCTGCGAACAAGTCATATTTTCTGGAGGAGGGTTTTCAAATATCTTCCCGTTTCGTATCCTGTTCGGTCCCCCGGGAAATCGCTGATAGTATTGTAGGATTCCCTCCTATCAAGCCCAAGCTGTGACACATTTTTTGACTGCGCACCCACCTCCTTACACAAACGGAGAATTTAACAACAGTGGAACCGTGAGTTACTTTAGGCGTTTTCCGACTACACCCTGCTAAGATCGGCACAAAGGTTCGAGCATACCCTGATTTGTCCGCTAACGGGTGAGTAATTGACAACCATCTACACGAAGACTATGAATTTAATGCTCGCTCGACGATGATCAGCGCAAACTACATCATCGGTAGGGTCAACCTGTTCCGAACCGGCAATTCCTCTGACCGGAAGCCGTTCTACACTGCGTGTATTTAGGCATCGATGGAGAGTTTGGCCTCGTGTTTGGGACGTCTTGTTCGTCTCCTGTGGTCGGATCGTTGATTACTCTGGTGAACGACGCGAGGCTGGCCAAGGGAAAGAGGCCAGTCGGGTTCATAAATCCAGCGGCAAGTCGCGCGATGCACGCCCTAGATCTCAAGCAGTAACTTACGCTTGGGCTTACTTAGATTTACTCTCAGAAGTTTGCGCATGCTTTCAACGACATTACCGTCGGCGGAAATCAAGGATGTGGTGCGTTTTTATTGGAATTGAAGGAATGATTATGGCTGACCCCTTCGAAAGGCACTCCTGGCTTTATCTCGTGAGTCCTTGGTATAATACGCATCAGCTTCGCAGCCTAACCTACTGCGACTATGAAGGACAACTGGATGGGATCCGGTAACAGGTACGCACTGTCCACACTTCTCAGCCTTCTACGTTGCATGTTGTAACAATTGTTCAGGCGTCGGAACGCCAAACCTCAAGGAACTGATGCCACTCTTCCTTTCGTTACCATGAACTTGACGTGGGAGCGAATCTCAATTGGTATTACTTTGACGATGTTCTATGGTATTAGTACGGTGTCCTAAATTAAAATATGGTCTACCATGTGACGTAAGGGGGATGCGTTGGTGTCTGAGTTATACTGGGAGGACAGGGAGGTTCAGGTTCAGAATGCGAATCATGTTCTAGCATGTTCGAACAAAGAGTACCAACGTCCTCCTCGGCAAGGAGGCTACCTTGACGTCGGCAATATGAGTAACTCTGTTCGTCCTTCAAGGCCACGCAGCGAAGTGAGGGGCATTGTTCAAACGTATGCTCGACAACCGCTTTGACACGATAAACGGCTGGGCCCAGCTTCTGGCGTCGGAGGTGTAGCATCAGAACCTCTAGTGCCTCAAACTTTGAAAGGCTCTCGACGACCTCGGATGAAAGCATATCCTGCAAGAATGTTCAATGACAGGTCGGCAAGTATCATGCTCCACTCACTTGTATATTGAGAGTCGAAGTTCTGATGTACGCTAACGTCTTCAGATTGGGCGTAGCCTTTGCTAGGCAAATCAGAAGTTCCGCAAGCCTCAGATGGTTAGTGGTTGTTGATGTGTCCTCCACAGTAAGCGATGTCAAGGTGTCCCCGAAAAGTGAAAGCGCTTCGATCGCCTCGCGCTCCCGTGCGGTCTCTCTACCCCAATCATCAATCTTGAGACGCACTTGTTCCAGTGACCTAGGCCCCTTGAAAGAGGCTAGAATGGATGTATGGCCATCAAATGTGGTAAGACGCGGTAGCACGGTATCTGCAATGTCACCGCCAGGGAACAAGCCGGACTGCTTCCATTCACATAGCTGTGAATGTCGAGATAGGAAGGGAACAACAGCCCAAGGCGGAAAAACTGAGTTGTGGAATGTGCGGAGGTTGGCAGTGCAGCCATCAAGGATCCAGGTGTGTATGGGATGCATCATTGCAAGAGGATGGCCGACGAGTACGAGTTTTTCCAGCCTCAACAGCGCTTTCAGCGCCTGTGCGATTGATCTGAGGGAGGAAAGCAGGAGATCTGGAACTATGATGAATGATAGGTCAAACCGCAGGGTCAAGGAGCGGACTGTCGCCGCTTTCTGGGGATGTCGAAGTATTGTGTCTGCCCATAGCACAGGCGCACGGGTATTCTGGGCTAGGTCAATGACGGAGTAGAGGGCGCGCTGTGCTTCTGCACAGCATAGACGGGAAGTCAAAGACAGGTTATAGAGATCCCTTTTGTCTGTGACCCATTCGAAAATATTCCTGTACAGCTCAGGAGGAAATGCGTCGGAGCTGCGCCGAGTTGTTCGGTTCGGCGTTCTAACTCCAGGCATCACAAGGTGTTGCTTGCTCGCTTTGCAGAGAGCGAATCGACAAGCCACATTCCTCTTTGCATTTCGACGTCTATCAGAAGTCTGAGTCTTCCTAGAGGACGACGCGCCAGTCAATTAATATGCACCAAGGGGGACTTGGCGGAACTCACGTTGGCATGTGGAACAGTGGGAGTTGCGACGAAAGTGGAGATGCGCTTTGATCAAACGAGGGTTTGTTCTTAAACCAGAATAAGAAGAGAAGCACCGGATTCAGAACTTGCACCCGGAGGTGAAATCACCGGATTGTAAACTTGGCCGATGCTAGCGGGAGAGAGTGGCGGAGGCCAATGGGTATGAAAGGTCTCGACCCTGATGAAAGCTGCGTGCAGTGCGTTGAGTTTTAGGATGCGCGTACCGAACACCATACATGGGTTTTATACAAAGAAAGCCGATGCGGCTGTGCAGGCGGTACTCTCGAGGCATGTTACGTTGCATATGTCATAGGGCATCCAGGCGGTGTGTACTGGCCATACTACAGCCATTGCATAAGTCCGTCACAGGTGGATGAAGTTTGAGCACGTCACAAGAGTGGATGTAGTACGCAAACAAGGCTTTGCGACATTCCAATAATGGATATTTGGGGTAGGCGGGAAATTTCAGATATCAAGTAAGAAGTTAGCCTAGTACAGTTAGGCTCCCTGGATTATCGGAGCAACAGAGTGCCTGTCCCTATCGGCATCTCAGAGACTGCATTAGTTGCTCACTGGCAGACACAAGTCAACCACCGGACGAAAGATCGATGTAGAAGTCCAGATTTCATCAGATTTCCACGCAATGTCAAAGTACTCTCATGGCTCCGGTGGTAGGAGAGTGCCGGTCCAGGATCGATACGTAGACAAGTTCAGATACGTGATAGAAGGAATGCCATTTTAAACTGAAGTGACTTCGATTGAGGTGACAACATATACATGGGCGTCAGGGATAACAACCATATGAATTGTGAGTGTCAGAAAAATTGATGATCCTCAATATCATCACTGTCTTCCCCATACGTACTCAACATGGTGCTTGCTACTTGTCCGATCCCCCTCCAAACGATGAGCGCAGCCTAGTCTCTGAGCTACCTCATTTCCGAGCCCTTCGATACCGTACACGCAGGAGAGATCAATGATACCCGGGGAAATGAGTCAGATATAAACGTGCGTCCACGTTCTCTATTGAATAACCATTACATCCATCTCATTGCTCGTTTATTTTAAAGCACACTCCAACCCACGAGTTGGCTTCATCACCATCCGCATCCATGGCCACGTATACCTCCGATTCATTTAAGCCACTTTTGAACAGGCTTGTGCAAACGCCGGAATATTTCACTGCGGAGGACATCAAGGAGGCCCTCAACCATATATTCACCCCAAATGCTCTCCAACCGGCGCAGATAGGCTCATTCTTGACCGCACTACATGTTCACCGCGTCGAACGGCGACCCGAATCTCTTGCGGCCGCAGCCGAGTCTTTACGGGCGAAGGCCTTGAAAGCCGACGTGCAGGATGCCGAAAACGATTTTGTCGTGGATATCGTGGGGACCGGTGGCGACGGATTTAACCTATTCAATGTTAGCACGACTGCAGGCATTGTCGCGGCAGGAGCAGGAGCCCGAGTAATCAAGGTGAAGAAGGTCGCCTTCAAATTTCACCGCCGTTATCTAATCTTAGATGGGTGCTGTGTAGCACGGCAGTCGCGCCTCGACGTCCTCGTCAGGATCGGCCGATCTCTTGGAGTCGCTAGGGTGCCGATTCATTGCCCCAGAGCCAGGGAGCACTACCCCCATACCTCGTGTTCCATTTACATTCATTCTGGCACCTCACTACCACCCCGCCCTCGCGCTCATCGCTCCATACCGCAAAGCTCTCCCATTCCGCACTATGTTCAATGTCCTTGGACCCCTCATTAACCCCGCCAGACCGCGTGGCATGGTCCTCGGCGTGGCAGAACGCGAGATCGGACCGACATTCGCCCAATCATTACGTGACGGTGGCGTCGAGAGAGCGTTAGTTGTATGTGGGTGTGAGAAACTCGATGAGATCAGCTGTGCTGGTCCGACGTGGGCTTGGGAATTGAAAGATGGGAAAATCACCGAGATGACGCTTCGACCAGAGGATTTCGGCTTGGAGGAGCACCCGCTCTCCAGTGTCGTTGGGGGGAACTCACAGGACAACGCAGAAACGTTTAAACGGTTGCTCACATCGGGGAAGAATGTCCCTGGAGACCTTGCACCGGTTCTGGACTTCGTCTTGATGAACACATCTGCTCTTCTGGTTGTTGCGGGTCTGGCAAAGGACTACAAACAGGGAGCTGCAATGGCGCTAAAGAGCATCGTTTCAGGTGCTGCTTGGAATGCACTGGAGCAGTTCCGCAATTCAACACAGTAGAATGAGAAGCATCGTAAACCTCATGTAATAGACAAACCAATTTACTGGAACTTGGGACATCTCACAAAAGTATCAGTGTTGCATATCAGAACCATGTATTCCTTCAACTTGACATCAGGAGTATAGTACGATACACGGATGGCCTGGGTTAATTAATTTTGTAGACGGGGGCAGGGAGCATGACAACAGCCATACTTCATGCCCCCGGGCTCCCCAGAAGTGGTGTTAACCACTTCTGACGAGGATTGAGCCAACTGCCGAATATAAATTCCGTACGGCCCGTTATAAGAACTGTACGTGAGACATTAGAGATTGGTAATGATGAAGAGATAAAGCTGTGACTCACCTGGAGGCACATCATGGGCCACCAGTCCTACACCCACGAAGAAACCCGCCGAGCTAGAGCTGCCTACACAAACACACACAATTCACAACCTAAATAAGATTGAGGGAATGTTAGCATACAAAATATGTTGGAAGATTAGTTTCGACTGACCGAGTTCTTGCCCGATTGTGCCATCGTGTCGAGGGGCGGCTCAGTGTCGCAGCAGCTGTAGAAAGGTGTAAGAATTTACAAGACCTAGATAGACAATAGTTGAACTCACTTTGAGCCGCTGTGGGTTGTACCGGTTGGATGGGGGTTGCAATCCAAGGAAATTATTTTCTTGGGGGCGGGCTTATATAGGCAATCGACATTAGGGCCGGCGACGGAAATATCCGGCCGTCTCTGAATCTGTAACGAACTTTTGTAAATTGTATGAACCTCGCAAGCGTATAACGTTTGTCAAAGACATTCTCAGGGCGACAATAACTGCAAATTTAACGACAAATAGAGTACCTTGGAGTAATGGTATCGATGAGCGAAGAAAAGGCTAGACTAAACTGATTCTCTTCAAACTCTATGATTCGACCATGTGTGTGTTGATGCAAGCCCTTGTGCCTCTATCCAATATTGAATCCAGGACACTTATCATAACCGAACAGCCCTTGTTCTTTTATATTTTATATTTTCTTGTTCGAATTTCGTTTAGCAGTTGGGCGCTTGAGTGAGGCAGCACCGGACCGCGACTGACGTGATGATGAGAATTTATTTATAGACTTTCTGCATCGACGTGGCTCTTAACTTCGATGTTGTGGCTTCAGCTTCTGCCACTAATCCTCGTCGCCGTCACCTTCAATGTCGTCCACGCAGCGACCTCGCCCAACGATCCTTTCCGTGCTCTTGCTCTCCAAATTCCAAAGCAGCCAGAGCAGCCAATATGCTGCCTTAAGCCTCAGCAGACACTTGAGCCGATTGAGGACGAGATCTTGCTCTCATTCGAGGAGTGGAAGCAGCAGCAGGGAGATGTAATAAACAGGACAGCAGACACAAACGACAGCGACGCTCCTGCGCCTGTTCATGCCAACGATGTTCCTGCTGCACCTCACGCTGAGGAGACACAGAAACCACCACCACACTTTCGCGTGCCGATCACTGACCGTTTCAATTACGCCAGCATGGAGTGTTCGGCTCGTGTTCATTTGGCTCATCGTGGGGCCAAATCGACGTCTGCTATCTTATCTTCCAAACGTGACAGATACATGCTCAGTCCATGCGAAGCGAAGAACCAATTCGTTGTTGTCGAGCTGTGCGAAGACATACGAATTGACACGATTCAATTGGCCAATTTCGAGTTCTTCAGTGGCATCTTCAAAGACTTTAAGCTCAGCGTTTCGAAGACGTACGTCACCGGTGAAGACGCCTTCATCGACGCGGGTGTGTTTCGTGCAAAGAATGTCCGGGGAGTTCAGGTATGTGTACAGTTTATTGGACTAAAATTCAATCCTGACCTTCGCCTAGTCGTTTCACCCTCCTACCTCCCTCCGTGACTTCTATCGTTATATCCGCATCGACTTTATTTCCCACTACGGAAACGAGTTCTACTGCCCCGCATCGCTGTTACGCGTATATGGCCTCACGCATCTTGAACAATGGAAGTGGGACACATGGGAACAGGAAAGTCGGGAACGAGCCGAGGTTTCCAAGATCGAAGCGCCTACGAAGCAGGAGTCTACATCGATATTGGAAGTCGAGACGTCGACGGAAGTCATAACCCCCACCACCGTTTCGTCGTTGAGAGAAAGCCCCGAGGAGACTAACATCCCAGAACCTGTGGTGGTGGTTAGCGATAAAGTGAGCCCTACGATATCTGCTCATACTTGATTGGGGCTTACACCACTCCCAGGCCGAACTTGTGCCAGCCTTGGAGACATTCCCGGCTGAAGCTGAGGCTGAGGTTCAGCAAGACCCTCGGCAAACGCCTCCGCCTCCGTTCTCGGCGCCTAATACAATCGCCGGCTCTACATCCGTTTCTTCCAGTGTCGCCTCCCCAACGGACTCACCTTCTTCCCTCCCCAAACCAACATCATCTACGTTTTATGCCATCGACTCCCAGAAACCTCATCATCCCGAGGTGACCCCCATTTCCAGCAGCACCAAAGCCCTATCTACAACTTCCTCTGTCGCCAAACCCACCAGCACTTCCTCCATCAAACCCACCAGTACAACAACCACTTCATCAACACACGTCGCCGCCTCCGCTGCACCCGGTGGCGAGTCCATCTACCGCACGATCATGAACCGCCTCACCGCCCTCGAGGCAAACCACACCCTCTACGTGCGATACGTCGAACAGCAAACTTCAGGCGTGCGCGAGGTGCTTCGGCGGATAGGCGAAGACGTTGGCCGGCTTGAGGGATTTGTGCGTGCCGAGGGGCATTCTAACCAGCGTGCGCTTAAGGCCGCAGAGCTTCGGACGCAGATGGAGCTTGGGGAGCTGATGCGCCGGGTGGATGTGCTGGCGGACGAGATTGTATTGGAGAAGAGGCTGGGCGTTGCGCAGTTGTGTTTGTTGGCGGCGGTGCTGGTGTTCATGGGACTTACGAGGGGGTCGAGGGGAGATGCTCCGAGTGTCGTTGGTGGGAGAGCGAGGAAGTTGTCAATGAGGGAGTGGGGAAGGAGGCATTTGAGCTTGAGTGGTGATTGGTCGAGGTTTGGAAGCAGAGGGAGAAAGGAGGAGAGGCAGGTGGAAGGAGAGGAGCAGGTTCCGAGTGCCCAGGGTCTCAATCAAGGTTAGGCTTTATCAGTTACATGGCTTCCTTGACGCTCATGGAACGTATAGACGCCAAAGTCGTGTTCCCAAGCAAAGATTCAGTACCTGCGACCGAACAACCTACCCGTACCCGTCCAAAATCTGGAGTAGCCATCGACCCTGTCGTCCGTTCCATTTCCAGTGATTCAAGAGCACCTCAATCATGGTATGGTCCGCGGTCACGCACACCCTCTATGCGCTCACGCCAACAACATCAACATTCACACTCACATTCACAACACATCCACCATCCCGTACCACGGTACGCCATACCAACGACACCCACGCGTCTGCGCATGCCAATGGCCATGCCCTTGCAGCGCTCGAACTCGCATACGAACGCCTTGCCGGGGGGCACACCCGCAATGCACCGGAGCGCGCGCAGGTGGGCGCGGACGGCGCACTTGCACGAGGTCCGGAGTGTTCAGCGGACTCGGAGGGCGGTGGTGAGTGATGAGAATGATAGTGGGGCCATGGGTCGCGGTGCGGAGGATCCGTTCTGGGATGAGCCGGAGCCGGAGCAACCCCAACGGCCTCTAAAGGCTGTAGGGAAGGAAAATGAGAATGAGGTGGAAGGAGATATGGATAGGCGGAGGCCCGTGTCATTTGAGGGGGATGGTGATGCGTGGGTGGATACCGATACGGATTTAGAGGAGTCGGATGAGGGCACTGAGGGCTGGACTCAGACGGTGCCGTCGAACACTACGAATTTCGATCCGCGGCGGCCTCCCCCAGGAAATGAGCATTAAACTTTTCTTTCCCTCGGCCTTCTCATCGTTCTCGCATCCGAGGAGGTTTCTCTTGACATTCGATCAAGCCCACACATATAAGTTATATCCTTCACACAAATTGCCCTGTAATTCCCGCGATATGTCTCAGTCATTTTATTTACCTCATAGTCGCATAGATCATACTACGATGTTGCGACTTAGGGATATCCATCCGTCATCGTCATGTAATCGTTACGACCTCTCCAACAACTCAGCATTGCCGCAGGAAACTCGAATTCTTGTGATGCACGACTTTCTCCCGTCAGTCCAACTGATCACGAAACTATGGCCACAACCATCCGAGTTTTTGTTCTTGTTCTATATATCCATGCAACATCCATGGCTGGGGGCGGCTTTTGCCGGACCTGCCCTAAACTACACTACAAAAGAATCTGCAAGATTGGACTGATGATTCCTTTGGATCACCACCCCCGTTGATTGAGTTCGTCCACCTTATCATTGCTGCTTGGCAATCGCTCACTCCATTTCAAATGCAGCTCTTCCTCTAGCGGTTGTCTCAGACAATTAGCTTTTGGACCCGGAATCAAACCAACGTACTGGAGCCTGGCCAAAAGACCAAGTGAGTGCTCAGCATACATTTCCAGGTCCTTGGCTGACCCGGTTGACAGGCTCCCCTCCGGAGGCTGTAGGATTTCTTACCGCTTCGCAAACCGCGGAAGAGGGAGATGAAGATCTTCTTCTGCGAGTCTACCAAATTAAATACCCCAGGCCCAATGTGCACCGATACCGTCATTTCTAGATGTCAATTGAAAGGAATACATGGTTTTGGCGTGCAGAGTGTTATGATTTTGCTTCAAGACAGTTCAATGCCTCAGGCCTCAAGAACCGGCTGCCTCCTGGCGCCGTGTTGCTTCGTCACAGTTCCAGAATTCAGAACTAATGTTCGATCTCGTTTGGTTCGCCCCAGGATTTGTGGTTATGGCATTAGTTCACGAACGAGCTGGCGATGTGTGAGCTATGCGAACGCCATCTGTATTACACAACAGAGGCGTGAGATCCCTACGGGAATTTGGAACGTGTATGGTATGCAAGAACCTATCGAAGAGTTGGTCGCGTCACCCTCCGAGCTTTTGTTGAACTTTACCAAAACTTGACGATGATAATAACAGCGGCATTTTCCGGACCTGCCCTAAAGTCTTGTGTTGGGCGGGACAACTTCGCAGGTTTGATTCCTTTGGATCACCATCCCCGTTGATAGAGTCAGTCGAGTCTTCTGAGTCTTATCGCCGTCCGACACCCTACTGACAGTGGATCCCGTTGACTCTGCAGTAACCCAGGGTATATCATTGCGCCTCGGCGACTCCCTAAATGGAGACGGTACTATCGAACGACTTTTGGGGCACCCTAACAGGTACGAACACAGCTCTTGCTCTGTTTCGCGAAAATCCTCAACCGTTTTCTGGTCAATAGGTCCCGGAAGAACTTCGCATCCATGAGGAGAAATCCTCGTGTTTATCTGCTCCGGCAGATTGTCCGCTTTGACGGATGAGGCGTACCAAATCAATTACCCCAGGCCAGATGTAGATTGATACCGTTATTTCCAGATGTCAATTGGAAGGAATATATGACGTTGATGGGCATATACTGGCGTGACTCATGGACAAAACCTCAAATTCACGTCGCAAAGATAACGAAGAACTCAAGTTGTGAAGTTTCTTACGAATCACAGTCTTTGTTCTCTGCTCTCTTCCATCCGGCGCTGTGCAAATAGGTCAAATATATTATGTTTTGCTTGCATACTTCGAATTTGATTACATTGTGGCTGGTGCTGTGCAGATCACCAGAAGCGAAGGCTATGGGGCTCTTTCCCATCTACAAGTCGGCGGTGGTTGATGTTACTTGTGAATGAAGACCACTACATTGTGCAATCCATGTGAGTCCAAATTTACATAGATCCAATTATTAGGCGGCTCACCCCATTCCCGACGAAAACAGCAGCTTGACGCGCAATATCCATATCAACTGCCATTCCCACTTCCATGCCCTGACTATCCAACTCTAGATCACTGCTCGTTATTACCACCCTCCACTTGTCCCTTGCTAGCGATGCCTTGAGGCCCTGAAGCCATTCTCCCTTCTCGTTCGTTAATAGATACACCACCCGTAAACTCGTCGCTTGGCTGCTTGCCCTCGCGTAGTCCCGACGCAACTCCCTTGCTTTCGCCGTTATCATATCGACGTCGGGTATGCACCTCCTCGCATGCGCATCGAAGTATTCTGTCGTATTCCAAGCGAGGGACGGCGAGAAGCCTAATCGGTCGGGGAGATGCGGCAGCTGATTCCAGCCATAGAATGTTGAATTCCACGTTGCTAGGTGTGTGCATGCGTTCTTGAAGTCCCCTCGCCGAATGTGCATCGCTAGTACATGTTCGAACGAGCCCGCTTTCGAGTTCCTGGCCCAACGGGGGCGCCACATGTATGACGTAAAGAGATCCTCGTTGTGCTTCACTGCCGTTTTGACGATGTCGGATGTGCGAAGAAGGCGAGAGGTCGGCGAGTTTGAAAAGGAGTCCCATAGAGGCAGCACGCGATCGGAACCCCATAGCCAGAGGTCGAAAACCTGGGGAGTTTTGTCGTCGCCAGAGGCCTGGACCTCAATGCAGCTTTCCGATGCTTCTCGTAAGAGTTTCGCCCAATGCTCGAATGTCTCGGTACCCTGACCCCATGCAATACCAGGTTTGACATTGCCCGTATATATAACACGTCGTTCACTTGCGGGGCATACATGATCGAACCATTGTTCTGAAATGGAACGCGGCGCGTCGTCGCTCTTTTCAAATGGCTGCCCAACGACGGTTCCGGCGATGAGAGCACTGAGTGGCGTACGTGGTGGGCTCGTTACGTGTTGAATTTCTGGCCAGGGGTAATGATCAGGGTTCCAGACGTAATCCTTAAACACATAGGCGCGTTTAGACGCGTGTGCGAGGTGGCCATTCATCAGTCTTCGAAGTTATTCGTCACCTTCACGAGAGATGCTAATAGTAGGAACTTACACTTCGTTGAGGACATTATTCCACCCGAGCATCACAATTTGGTTTGAGAACTTGACATATCGTCCCTTCTTTCCTTCCGGGAATGGTAAATTTAGATCATGCTGCGGTAGCGCTTCCTCCAACCTCTTGAGGTCCGTATACGTCGGTGGTGGAACTTGAACAGGTTGTGGAGTTGTGCCTCCGGATGCCAGGCGATTAGCAAACCTCATACAAGCCTGTGTGGTATCTTCGACGAGGGACACGAATGCAAAGAGTACAATGAGAGCGAATAAGAGTTTGCGCTTGTGGCGCGCATAAGAGATTGGTCCGGAATGAGAGGTCCTGCAGAATACTTAGCAAAAGTGCACGACAGCAGTAGCATACTCACATAGTGGTGCAGTGTGAGGTAGTAGGTCGTCATCAAAGGAGGGTGTTCAATTTCTAAAGATTGTCTCCGTCTATTTTGGGAGTAGTGAACGCGGAGCTGCGGTAACAGTTACTAGCGTTTCCCACTCCACCTTTGGCTCCATCGCACAGCCAAGAAAATGCTGCCAGCGTTCAAGTTGACGGATACGAAACGAACCCTCGTTTCTACCGTTCATCAAAGTTGGATTGGAGCCGGGAGCTTGAAGGATTGAACATCGCTTGTCGCTGACCTTTTTGTGTACACTTACCTGGCACTTGGAAGTTCTGCGAGCTGACAGCACCTGATTGCAATTAAACTCTTAAGGAAAGTGTTGGTGGTCGAGCACGATAAACCTTGCTATGAAAGCTTGAAGCTGTAGGGGTAAACCTACAACAGGAGAGACAGACTAGCGCCACACGGTCTAACACAACATGACCAGAAAGACAATAGCCCCAAAAGGGCGACGAGCGCGTGCACATTGACAAAAATGCAGCATCGGAATAATAGACAGAAGATTCAGGGAGAGGTCACGAAACAAGTTGATGCATGGGCAATGATGAATCAATGAATGAACGGACGGATGGGTAGAGGTACAAATATCAAGGCCAGCCAAAAGCCAGCAGAAAGATACCAACAAAACGAAACACAAGTGAAGGGATGATTACAACCCCATTTGGAACGACCCTCTCTGCGTCGGTGGCACTTGTGCCTGTTGTTGCTGTTGCTGCTGTGCCCCCGCCGATTGTGCTAGCACGAGCCCTGTCCCTTGTGCAAACGCCGGCGCGTTCTTCTCCTCCAGATCTGAGTACAGCACCGTCATGTCCTTCCGTTCCTTGCACCAGTTCTCTGGGTCCCAGTACGTGTACTGCCCCTGCTCTCCTCCTGGCACCTTCTGTGATGGTGATGTGCCGCTCTCCTTCGTGATCCACAACCGGAGATCCTTGTGATATCGCCAATTCCGGTTCCATCTATAGTGAACACGGTATTATGAGCTCGTGATCACTGTAAGCACGCAAAGTAGGGAAAATGCGATGGGCAAAAGCACTGGGGCGGAGCCATGTGTAAGAGAAAAACACGTACAGTTCTTGCGCTGCTATTTCTTGCAGCGCATCCCTTGGGCTTGAGTAGAACATGAAGAAAAGCGTCTCGTCGCTGAAGGCCGATGCTTTACTAGGCCCAGGCGGTGGTGCTTGGACGCTTGCGTAGCATGTTGGGAGATGGAAGTCAGGCTCTACTGTCCGTGCCGCGGACTGGTCTGCCCAGGGTGTGATGAACGTCGAGAACAGATCCCTTTTGAGTTTCAAGGCGTTCAAACAAGTCCAAAAAACAGAAGCAATTGGTATCCACTCACCCCGAATACCCCATGTCTAATCCCATCGTACCCAGATCTGTCCCGATCCCTGACATCCCTTGGTCCAAATCACTCCCCACGTTCTTCAGCATCGCCAGGAGCCCTAGCAGGCCCCACCTGTCTGCGGCGCTCACTAGTACCTGTTGCGCAGGTGTCTGTGGATGCATCTGCGGGTGCGATATCGACCCCGTTGGCACTGCACTAGGGTTCTGGTGCGTGGTTGAGTTCGGGTTGTTATTCTGGTTTGGCAGAGGATTTGAGTCGCCTGGTGCGCCGTTTGAAGGGTACTGTTGCTGCCCTGATGGATTCGAGGTCGCGGTGTTATATGATGGCGGTAGCACACCTGGAGGTGCCGTTGGATGTGTTGTTGCAGGCGTTTGGCTTGAGTGGTTACCGTTCTGCTGCGGCTGTATTGTTGATTGAGAGGAAAACGCGCCGAGGGTGTCTGTGACTTGGGAGCCTGGATTCGCGTTCGGGGAGTTCCATGCCTGCGCCTGGCTTAGCTTCGCAAAGTTGTTCTGAATTGGCGTCACATTAGCGCTTGCCACGCCATACGGAGTGGAAAATTAGAAAGTAGAGTCGCGCAACAAAGACCCATCCTTATTGGAGTTGCGAAAATCGATGTTTCAAGACGTACCCGCTGTTGCTGTTTCTCTGCCTCCGTCTGCCCTTGTTGGAACCCCGGATGCACATTCCTTGACTGGCCCAAGTTCAACATGCCAGGTGTCCCAGGTTGCAGACTTCCTCCTAGCGCGCCTAGTAGGTTCTGTCGATGTTGCTGTTGTGACGGATCCGAGTGCTGGAAACCATTGAGCCCCGGAGGGTGCGATTGACTCTCCTGGCTTGAATTTTGAGCCTGCCCATTCGGTCCCGGGGTTTGGGGCTGCCCCCCAAGCGCCGGAAAGTCGTCAGGCGTGAAGTCTCGTGTTTGAGTCGAGCTGCCTCCGCCTATTGTCCCTGCCCCTGCTCCTCCCAATGGCACACCTGTCCCTGCCTGACTCGCGTAACTCGTCGCAGAGCCACTCACAGTGGCTCCGTTGCTCCCAGCCGATGTGTTGTTCGCGGTTGTCGATCCGAGCGCCGGAAAGTCGTTAGGGTCTAAGCCAACATCGCTGGTTGAGGATACTGATTGCGCGCTTGCAGGATTCGGCGTCTGCGTGAGGTGTGGTGGCAGAGAGGTAGAAGAGCCGTTCGTCTGTTGCTGCTGATGCGAAGAAGATTGCTGTTGCTGTTGCTGGAGCCCCGTGCTGGACTGGTGCTGGCCCAAACTACCGCCAAATGCAAAACTGCTCTGCCCTCCGCGCTGTTGTAGAAAGCCTGGAGTAGATTGAGAAACCATGCTTTGAACTTGAGAAGTGGGTGTTCTTGGTTGTATTCCAGTTACGAAATTGTTTCCTGGTATAGCATTGACAGTTCTTGGTGGCATGCCGTATGCAGGATATGAAGGGCGGAATTGAGAGTTGATTCCTGGATTCTGTGCGAGACTTGGTGGTCTTTGCTGTGGTTGACCTGAAGCAAGCACATTCCAAGAAAAGTCAATGCCTAAATATCGCCAAAAGAGAAATTATAAGCACCTGGTCGATTCATAGTTGGAAAAAGCCTGAAAAAAAGAGGTTGAACAGTCAATTTAATTTTCTTTCGCTCCTTGAAGAGCAGCCTACTGTAGATTTTGTCGAGGATAACTGCTGGTCAGCGTTCAAATCGACCGTCGCTCCAAGTGTCTTTGTTACCCTTTGTTTGCTTTCAGGATTCTCGCTTACCTAAGCCCTCCTTTCTCTCTTCAACCCACTCATTTCGCACTCCATTTGACAAAGGATTGCAAGTCTGGACCATAGTTTTATACTACTGAACAACGGGTCTCCTTGTTCTTGCGCCTCTGCCATTATCCTTCCGAGAATTTTGGCACTAAATCGCCCACTGCTGTCACAAGACCACTATGCCACATCAACTCCTGACTTCAGAGTCCAGGCAGCCCTTCTTTCGTCTCTGAAACCCGCTTAGTTTACGCATCTCGCAAGTGGCCATGATACTTCGTCGATGAACGACAAAGGCACTGCTATGAATCCTCGGGAAGTTGTTCCTGAAACGCCACATATTTCATCATCTGATGCGCTGCCACCTCAACTGTGCAGATATGATCAGGTAACTTGGAGTTTGAGCGTTCATAGCATCTACTACGTTGATTTGAGGACTCCAGTACTTAGCCCAACGTCAACTACTCGGTGCAACTTCTTGTTCAACAGTCAAGTGCGTATCTCAATTTAGCGTCATTCAGTTCGATGAGATCCATCGCTATTCCAAGACCATCAAGCATCTAGTTCGGCTGTGCGGCCCTGCACAACTGCAATTCATTTCTTGTCCCACTTCCCTATCGTAGTAGGAACGGTACAGTCAACCAAGTCTCAGTTAACTCTTAGATCCGCAAGCCAAAATGAAGCCAAAATGCGCAGCTAGTTCTCGAATCATCAACATCTCGAAACCAGGCAGCCCCTCTTTCTATCACCATGACTACATTTGAAAAACTTTGCGTATGTTACAGATCTCGTTGTCGATTTGGTTGGTGTAGGATGTGTGGGTATTCTTGTTGGATAGGACCTGTGCCGCAATCCAACAGAGTCTCGTCGACGTCATCGCCGCATGCGGTTGTTCTGTCGAGGCAGGCCGATCAAGAAGCTGCATCGACGATATGAACAACGTCGAAGTATTTACTCACATATTTTCTTCTTTGTTGCCGGTGGGCGTGGTCCAACGATTGAGTCGCGAGACGTATTGTGGGGGATTGCGAGAGATGGCCCAGATTCATTCATTCTCCGTCGCGCCTTCGTCGTGACGGTCTGTAGGGGACCCATGCATCCAACTTCCGGTGTCGACTTTCTCGATATAGTTGTATCCAATATCAGGCTCGCAAAGTAATATTTTCAAGTCAACACTATGTGCCCTTTCTCCTGCTTATTTCGAATTTCGAATTTCCGAATCGACTCCTTAAAAATGGGGCTGGTTAAACGGAGCTGGCAGCTATATCAGGTTGCGTCGACTGAGCTGCCAGGGTAAGTATTAGAATTTGAGCCAGGGGTTGCTAATCTCATGGTAGCTGAATGGGATACTCCTGTCCCCTTAACAGAAGCAGTAAATATAACATCCAAGTGGTACTCCTTCGACATCGTGCAAGCCATTTGCCCAGAGAAACTGAGAAGTTGGGCAGCCATTGTCGACAGACGCGCGTAAAAGGCCCAGGAAAAAGTAGACCTTGGCCTGTAACATAGATACCAGATATACGATGGATGTAGATGTGAGAGCATGCGGAATGGCAATCTATCGGTGAGAGTAGCGAGCAGTTGTCTAAATAAAGTCCGCGACACTGTCAATGTCAGATGGGAGCAGCCGCTGATCGAGCTCATGCGTCTTCTCAGACCACCATCTCTGCCTCACCCAATCTTGGCCATGCGCCCCTCAGCTATTTAAGACTCCAATAATTCGAATCTTATTGTGCGCCCATTCCTTGCATGACTCCGGCTTTTCGCTCACCTATGTTTTTTTACTACGATTATGAAGAAATGGCAGATTTACCAGCTCTTGGCCGTGCAGGGCATGCTTCTCACTGTTTGCGCTGTCTTACAGGTGTGTTTCCTTTCCAAAACTTGCAGAATTTGTATCTTACGCGCCGCTGGAGGTCTCCCTGTAGGACAAACAGAAGTCGACGCGTCAAGGTAACTCGAATCCCGTTTCGTGGACGTGTCTCATCGGATTCGCACAGAATGGCAATCGCATTCTACTGTATAGGATCTTTAGATCTTTTAGGATTGCTCTACGAGAAGACGCACGAAAGTGATCGTGAAGCATGGCGGGAATGGATTTGGCACCAGCAGACCAGTGAGTTCTGTTCTACAGTGATCGTGTACCCACTGGCACACAATGTACTCCGAGTCTCATATTCCTTTCGCGATCCTCCAGGCGGCCGATATGGCGCTGGATTCCGTCCCAGCCCCTTCATGACCACCTCTCATCATACCACCGTGCGTCCGATCCGATCCCAAGTCCGTTGCGGAATTAATATGTTTGTCTCAACGCATTAACAAGCAGGACGACAAATACACCGATTACGACACGCCCCATCTCATCATGACATACACTGCCCTGCTCTCTCTCTCAATATTCCGGGACGATTTCGCGCGCTTGGACCGAGAGGGGCTGCTCGTATTTCTCCGCGCGTGTCAGCGTGAGGATGGAAGGCAAGCCATTTCCCCTTCCAGCGTGCCTAGAGCTTGTTTTTGACGTGCAAGGACACCGGCAGCTTCTCCATCGTGCCTGGAAGTAATGAAACCGACCTTCGTTCACTTTATTGTGCGTTCGCCATCAGCGCGATGCTCGATGATTGGTCTGCCATAGACAAGGACCGCGCAATTGCCTACATCGCGTCATGTAGGGTGATTCATTGATTTCATTTGCTCTCCCGCGAACCCCTCGCTAAATACTTTGGCTTTGCAGACTTATGAGGGCGGCTATGGTCAGGCGCCGTTCTGTGAAGCTCAAGGTAAGCAGAAGCCTGATGCATAATCATGAAATACTTTGACTGAACGGAGGTATTATAGGGGGGACAACTTACATTGCTATCGCCTCCCTTCATCTCGTTCCTGGCTTATCCGAATCCCCGTTAGCTTCTACTGAACGCAAGACGACTATCCAGTGGCTACTCAGTAACCACCATCCGGATGGCGGGTTTTGCGGGCGCACTGGCAAAGACGCCGACGCGTGTTACTGCTTCTGGTGTGGTGCAGCCCTTCAGGCGAGCCTTCTCTCATCTCCTACCCAGCGACAAAAGCGTTCTGACAGAAAACGACGCGTATTGTATAGATCCTCGGCGCAGCTGATCTCGTCGACACGCGCAGTCTCGCGTTATTCCTCGCGTCCTGTCAATTTAAGTACGGCGGCATCGCGAAGGCGCCTGGAGAGCATCCTGGTGCGTACACTCAACCCGACACCTTCTGTTGCTAACGGCCCCCCTCCTGGCCCTGCCCAGATCCATACCACACATACCTATCCCTCGCCGCGCTGTCGATGTACTCGCCCGCGCTTGCAATGGGGGACCATGTACATGCCGCTTCATGGACGTTTGAGCCCTTGGACCCTTTGCTTAATGCGCGGGAGGAGACCGCGCAGTGGGCCAAGAAATGTATTCCAGCCCCGAGGGCATAATTACTAGTTATGGAACGCCTGATTTATTTTTTCACTGGCGGACGGTGTTTCAAGCCATGTCTCCATATGCAGAGCTTTTGATGATTCATGTTCAATGCATGTAAGTGGCACGCGATCATCTGGAGTTGTCGGATGGTGAATCAAGCTTAGGCCTAAACTATTGAATGCGAGAAGAACAAGTATAAGGCGGATAACCATAAAGTGAAAGCTTGAGCCTGTAATGGCCAACGTTGTTAACCAGGTCAAGCACATCTGGCCCGTTGTGGGGTCAACCTCGAGGTGAGGTATGGCTTTTGCTTCCCTTCCGCTGCTAGACTTTCTTGAAAGGCCAGTCGAGGGGCGCAATCTTGATCCTGATAAACCCACAAAACTGCGTATCTCATTGAGTTTGTATGTCGAAATCAAGTTTGCAACTTTGTCGCCACAATAGTAACCGAACGGCGGCGGCGTCTGATGACCAAGTGCAGAGAACAGCAAACTGGAATTAAGACTACTATCCGATTCCATCACCATTCGGCGAATACCACCGCCTGAACAACAAGCACTTATTAGGATTGCGATAGCATGTGAATAATTTTTGTTGAAGTGCGATTCGGAGCACAACATTCTCTAATCTGCGGCGATTTCTCGTGACCAACTCCTCACAATCTACACGCCTTCGACACCTTCCCCGTTCGACCTACGACGCAGGCAACTAGTCACCGGGCCTTCCTCGAGGCTCGATGGGGGGCCGCGATCGAAGTATCTGACTTCCGCGAAGCTATGAAACTGGATTTGCGTGGCGCCCCTCGTTATCTCACAAATATCACTTCCGAGCCCTGTATATAGTACAATAGATCATGGGATATGGCCCTGTGGGTGCCCCGAGTCGGGAAGTGAGGACATGGACATGAAAATGACGACTCCGTGTGAGAGCCACAGAATAATTTGGAGTGTTGGCCATATGCATTAACCCGCATCAAATCGTAGCTTTGGCTGCATGTATTTGATAATGATTGAAATCTAATTATGCACCCGAAATCTCATGATAATCAGCTTTTTTGTGTGGATATGAACACAGCTTTATTCGGGGGATAAAACATAGCCAGAGAAGACATGGCGGTCTTTTCGTATATCCACGCAGGATGTACAGGAATAGGCACCCACGTATATGTACGGAAAACGAGCAGGCCTGACAACACACTTTGCGTCAGAGGCTCCAAGAACGCCACCATTTTTCCACGAGGCCTCGAGGCTGGCCGCGCGGATGAGTAGTGAAAATTTCAATAGATACCGAGGATCGCATCTCAGTTGTGTTAGATTTTTGAAGATAGGCCAAAGAAGCAAGAATATTCCCCATGCCATGGATGTTATAGTCCTGTCAAGCAAGGACGCTAGCATGGAGTCGGAAGGCGGGAAATCCTACAGGCTCTTCAGCGGAAGAACAATTGTGGAGCAGTCGAATACGTGCTTACCTGTCACCTTTCACACATACAACAAGCGTGAATAAGTGCGTTCTGAAAGGCTTTGTTCTTCCACGATGTTCTGAAGATCAGGACGCCGCAAGAACATGGATGATTGGCGTTGACTTGGCTTGTCCACGATACATAATCAAGACGCATGTGAATATGTAGTTACATTGAGTACCGTCAAACTTTGGTTGGGGCACTCTTCGATATCATTTCTGATTGCTTCATGGATGCGGTCGGGACCTTGAGGGTGAGGCGAGCGAACAAGCGGATTTGCAAATTCAATTTGAGGATTCCTGGAGCGTACATACTTACCATGCCAGATTTCGTGCTTAGTGGCGGTGGCTCCCCACGCGACCTGGATCAGACCGTTTCTGTCACGAAAAGAATGTTCTCAGAGGCAGATAGTCGGGTTCCGTCGCGTTTAATATTTGGCGGCGGACGCATGTAGTGTTGCGGTATTCAACGTCTGAGTCCTACTCCAGAAGGCTGGGGTTTCGGACCCTTCAAATTTTCAAAGCTCCCGTTAAATTCGGGGGGAACCAAGCTGAGAGCATCCCAGGTGAAGAAAGTCGCTTGGCCTGTGGATCGTCATCCTGAGAGAGCATTGAAGTCGGACCATCTTGGACATGGCCAATCTGATAGAAGGCTTTGACTGGGGGGTGGGGGGGGGTCATTGAGAATATTCGAAAGCCAAGCAAAGAGGAAGAAGCAACGGGAAGCATGTACCGCTTCCTGAAGGCCTGACTGCTCAACAATGCTTCCATCAAAACGGCTAGTTGTGCCCGTGGTGATGGGATCATTACAGGGTGGATGGCTGGTCAGCAAAAACTTGTTTATTTAAACGACTGACAGGTCATACGGTACCCACGACAGGTCATTCTGCACCCACGTCTGTCAGTGCGGCCGCAATGTCACTGTAAGTTTTAGAAACCTCTCTACTTTTGGTATATGTTCAATAGAAACTATTACAGGCAGATACCACATTCAGCTCGTGCTTCTTTTGCGCGACACAAGACCAAATGCCTCATTGGCTCAGTTGTTGCCGTCATATTCCTTCTATTTCTCTCCAGCCCAGCTAAAACCTATCGACAATTTATAACTGGACCTGTGACCGAACCTCCACAAGTTTACCAGGAAACTTTATCACAACCTAAAGTCCCACCCCCACCATATACCAGCCTGAGAAAGTGGGAAGAAAACCTACCACAACATGACCTTAACCTTCCATTCCCGGAGGGAAAAAATGGACGTTATGTCAAATTCTCGAATCAGATCATTATGCTAGGGTGGAACAATGTTCTCAATGAAGTGTCAGTCTTGGCAAGTGTTATGACGTATGTTATATCGCGACTAACGGAGGCGTCTACAGCCTTATGAACGCTCACCTCGCGTATTCGTCAGGGCGTTCATATGTCTTCCAGGATTACGTGTGGAAACCTGAATATTATCCCTGGCCCGAGAAGCAGCGTCTGCAGAACCCTCCGAGGACACCGTTAGGCGCGCTTATCGGCGGTAGCGTGGTTGGGCAACCATTTGATGAAGGCGACACCGCCCCTCGCTCTGTCTCCGACAAGTACTTTGACAAAGTCTGCCCATTCAACGAACGCCGCTTCATTTACACTGGTGACGTGAAGCCCATCCTCGCCTGGAAACAAGGCGACGAGATCTTCGACTACTGGTCGAAACTCCTGCGCGATGCCCCTGAGCGCTGCATCGAAGTCCAATCGTCCGGTGACGACAAGTTCCCGCAGACCTTCGACCTGTGGTTATGGGGCTCCGACCGCATTCTACCCCTCTGGGACTCCTTCTCCAAGTCCCCGACCTCCCGCCTGCTCACGACGTCCCCTATCGTCGGTGCAGCCGTGAAGCGCAACGAGTACCTCTTCGTCCCACGTGGACCTCGTCCCTCATACCCCGTGGGTCCAGACCCCTACGCACGCATGTTGGCGATGCACATCAGGCGAGGCGACTTCAAGGGCGCGTGCACGCATCTCGCGACATGGAACTCGACGTTCTACAGCTGGAATCTCCTCCCGCAGCTCCCGGATCCCCTGACCTTCCCTCCGCACATTGTATGGAACACGACCGAGTACTTCGACGCGCACTCGGAGAGGTGTTTGCCCGACTTCGACCAGATCATCCGCAAGGCCAAGGATTCGCGTGAAGACTATGCCAAGGCTTCTCCTGGACGGACGCGCGCGCTGGATATCATGTACCTCCTGACGAACGAGAAGGGCGAGTGGATCGAGAAGCTGAAAGCCTCGCTCCGGAAGGATGGATGGCGCACAATCGTCACGAGTAACGACCTCGAGTTGGACAGCGAGGGTGTCGACACTAACATGGCTATTGACATGGACATCGCTCGTAAGGCGGCTGTATTCGTTGGGAATGGCGTAAGTGACATTGTTCAACGACCCTGACGACAACGACTAAAATGGCTCATAGTGGTCCTCGTTTACGAGCAACATCAATCACCGGAGGCTTGTCGATGGCAAGGAGCCCATCAGCATTCGCTTCTGGTGAATAAAACATCATGATCTTACGTCGCTATCACTATCTATATGGTTTCAGGGCACTTACTATTCAGGTATACATACACACCTTGTCCTAGAGGATTACACGACTGGGTTTTTCATCAAAAGCAGAACTAGTAACACGACAATACTATGTAATAGTGGATTGTATTTATATCCAACACCTAATCTAATAGTTGGTTTCAGTCCATCTATGATCATCGTTTGAGGACTTCCAGGAGAACTTGGGTCAATGTACAATGCAGATTTCTGGTGTACAACATAGCATTTGGACGGAGAAAATAAAAACATGGTGGGCTAATAACATACGTATCTAGCTTAGAGATAAACATGTAGTGTAGCAAACAAAAAAGAGCGGTAGTGTGAAAGGAGTGACGATTGGCACCAAGTACCAGCTGGACAGTGTCTGATGTGGGTGGATGGAATGATGGATCAAGCGTGCGGAGAATGGAAGATGGAATGGAGAGGTGACAGTATGTATGATACAGTGTGGAGTGGGATGGGAGGTCTGAATGTTCGAACCAGGAGAAGAGAAGAAAGTTGGAAGCAAGGTCCTGGCCGGATGCAGGTGGACTGTTATGCAAAGATAGCGACACAGACGATGAAGGGTATGTATGTGAGCAGCGAGACTACTGCCATTACGCGACAACGCAAGCGCCATGATTTCCCGTCTAACAAAACACACAAGTGAGCCAAAGGTCAAACGAAAAATCAGGAACGAACGTACCGTGCTCGACCTGAGGGTCATCAAGCACGACAACCCCCTTCTCCTGGGTACCTGCATCGAGCCTCCGCGTCTTCCGGATGCCCATGAATGAGGCGACCCACCACAGCGGGAACAAAACAAACCCAAAGAAAAACATCCACGCATGCAGCGGGCTGCCTCCACGGTCAGCCCAC
The DNA here is from genome assembly GCA_018858115.1 of Tephrocybe rancida. Lineage (NCBI taxonomy): Eukaryota > Fungi > Basidiomycota > Agaricomycetes > Agaricales > Lyophyllaceae > Tephrocybe > Tephrocybe rancida. The sequence goes on from JABCKT010006488.1 coordinate 60,575, forward strand.
CCTCGCCAACCCTGACCCGGCTCCACATCGTCGGTGGGGAACGAGAGCGTCCACGACGTGCGCTGGATGGGCGCAGGCTTGCGGGGATCCCTCATGTGGAACGTCGCAGAGCGTGAGATCGACGGCGCATGAGGGGAGATAAGGGCTGAGATGGGGATGGAGGCCTGTGAGAGGCTGCGGCGTGAGGGCGCGCGCTGTGGGGGCTGATACGATGCTGGTAGGGCGCGTGGGGGCTGGGACTGATGCGAGGGCGCGAATCCGCTGTTTTTGCTCGTCTTGCTCGACCAGGAGCCAGTGTTTGCGGCGTTCTGGTTTTGGTTATTGTTGTTATCGATGGACTCGTGGGAGGAGCCTGAGCGCGATTCTTGAGTTGTAGAGAGCTTGGCTCGTTTCCGGTGGTAGGATGAGGGCGCTGAAGTGCGCGTCGAGTTGGAATTTGCGGAGGCGCGATGAGCTGTGGGCATGATTAGTTAGTGGTTGTAGAGAGAGATGAGTTTCTAATTATAACGACTTACGTCGAGGTTCGACAGCGAAGGTTGCGCGGGGTTCCTTCGAATCTTTTGGTGGCGTGGCACCCCCTTCTACACCAGCTTCATCTGCCTTTCTTTTTCCCTTCGAATGCGTAGATGTAGGCCTCTCAGCAGGTGGGGTCGCGGGCGCACGCAGCACTGAGGTGGCAGGCTCTGCTGAGGATAGATAGGTAGTGCGGAGAATGGGCGAGATAGGGGATACATCCGGTGTAGCCGCAGTGAAGGACAACGCAGGCGGGGCGAGGAATGAAGAAGAAGGCACTCCAGCGGCAGAGAATGCGATGGTGTTGATTTTTGGAGGAGGCGAGGGTGTACGAGAACGATGCGGCGATTGTGACTTGGAGGCAGGTGATGAGCGGCGCGGGGAGTCCTTGGACATGGCTAGGGATGTGATTTTCCGGTTGCTGATCCCAGAGGTGACTTGATAAGGGGGCTCGGAAGTCGTGCTGCAGTGTTTCGCAGCAGAAGTGTGTTGCGTGTGGGCGTCTTTCAAAAGACAAAGGTCAGGATTACACGTGTGGATATGATGGGCGAATTGTCGGCAACGGACCTTGAAATAAAAAAGGAGATCCCAAAGTCGTTGTGCAGGCGGATTTATACTGTATATGATACCGTGAGCATAGAGAAAAGGAAAGAAAGAAGGGTATAGGAGGTAGGTGAGCGAAAACAAAGAGACGGAAAAAGCACAAGGTGCACCCACGCGGTTTCCTCGTGCTTGTCCCGATTCGGATGCGACGACAACTTGATTCTCCGCCCAATCCGCCCATCCTTGTTCAACTTCTTGTAGCTTCTCGCCAAAGGACATTCTCAACATCTGTCTTGATACTTGCACTTCCCAGCTATTCCCAAATTCGCTTCCATGACTGACTGAAGATGCCTGTTCGGCGCTGAACTCGGCGCTTGCACGTCGACTGCTACTTTGACTAACATTACTTTGCGATCGTTTATGTGCTCGACGACGCGAAACAGGCGTGCTCGACTTGGCTTCAGCGAAAAACTCGTACGGTTTGCTTCGAGACCGTGGTCTTGTGCGTCTTCTTCTACTGTCCGACGAGACCCTATTGAGATGCGAGAAGGAGGGAAGGGAGTGGGAGTGACGCGTGCTTTTGGAACGTCCCATCTCATCGGGTTCGCTGGTTGACATGACGGGTACATTGCAATTGACGAAAGAAGTGTTACGCCTGGATTCGGCCGCTTTGAACGCAGGATGATCCAGTGGAGGCAATGGCGGAAGCTCTGCGCTTGAAACCGAATATTTGCGACGCGGGTTTGTAGTAAAGGACGGTGAAGGAACGCCAAAAGTGTTTGAAGAGGACACAGTGTTTCCCCGGCTTCGACCGCTCTGCGAAAATTCAGACGTGGAGCCAGGAGTAGTCCTTTGTGAGTTCGTGTGTGCTTCGTGTTTTCCGTTTCGTGGTGTTGTCGGGGTCTTCGATACTGTTCTTGGTCCGCGGTGGGCTGACCGTCGTCGACCAAAGGTTTCTCCAGATATGTTCTGTCCAGTTGTATTTGAGGTGTTTGAGCTTGATAATGATTGATCAGGTTTTGATCCGTCGTTCGAGGTCGAGGTCACTGCAAGCAGGCTAGATGAGTATGGTCACACAAGAGGCACGGAGAGCTTTTTATACCAGTGGGTAGCACACTGGTATCATGAGAACGCCTTCGAGTACTAGAGGTCAACGCAGTAAGATGTGGGCTAGCTGGGGGTTGTATATGCGTCGCTTTTGGTCCCTGTGGCTGGTCATTGTGAACAGTGACGCGTGGCTTATCGTTAAGTTCTTGTTCTAGTAGAGAACTCAAGTCTGGATGAATTTTCCTATCGATTTTCCGGACAAACTTGGTGGAGTCGAAAGACGGAGCATTTGCGTGTGCTCGAGAACGACCCCGCCTGTGCCACGAAATGTCTCGGACACGCGCCAGAAAGCTCGACATTAGAAAGAAAAAAAAAAGTGCCTTGATCGCGTCGTTGTCCTCGGTAGTTCGGAAAGGTAGAAGAAATACTGAGATTGTCGTCGTCGCGGCCAACGGTGGTCAGTGAAAGTCAGGGTCAAGGAAGACAATGACAGAAGACACGGCGACGCGTCAAGTCTTTAGCATCACGTGATATAGACGCGTCAATGATCTGGCCAACCCGACTCTTTCCCATCGATGAAGTCTACTATCTGGGCAGTAGCTATAAATTGACAGTCACTGAAATAAGGATAAGATCTGTTCTATTGTGCTAGAAAATCTACGTTATCATACTTTCTTTCTTGACATTCCATGCCTTGAATAACGATTTATATGCATGTATATATACGTATTCTTCTATGAATGCAACGATCCATATAGCCCCAGAGTCCTTCCCATGAGGTTACTAACAACTGAATGCTCTCCAATGGGAAATTTCACGTTTGCAGCAGGCCAACAACTTAACAACGTCCAACTGTGATGTTTGGAAGTATTTGGTGACCAGTGATTACGCCGACTCGAACGGTGACCAGACACTTTACGACCACCACTCATCGGCACTCATCCCATACCTCCGCTCCAGCATGGACAGGCTAGAATCCCTCGGGCAGACACTGTCCCAGATCACCCTGTATGATATCAAAAGTGCCTACAACCAGGTAATACTCTACCCGGCTTTCCCATCGGTATTAATTCTTACGGTGACTGCGCGTTCTGTAGGCGAAAAATGTTGTGCTCAATGTCAGCGAAATGGAGGCTAAAGTACGGGAGGCAACGAATGAAGATCCATGGTATGTGTGGCCAGCTTTCGGAGGACTGGAGTTGGGTGCTAATGCCGATGACAGGGGAGCAAGTTCAACACTGATGCAAGAAATCGCACAAGGGTACGCCCTGTTTATCATTTTTGTTACTAATTGCTCACTATTTCGAATGCGATAGGACTTTCTCTTTGTGGGTCTCCCAATTCCTGATTCGTGACAAGTAATCTCTTGACATGGTGAATATTAGCCAACACTTTAACGAGATCATGCCTGCTATCTATGCTCGCTTCATGGAAAAGGAAGCACGGCAGTGGAGACAGATCTACAAGGTAACTCATGTTCGGGTGGCCGATTTCTCATTACTCATATCTCACCCAGTCCCTACAACTTCTCGAATACCTGATCAAGCACGGCTCGGAACGCGTTGTTGACGATGCCCGTTCCCATGTCTCCACCCTCAAAATGCTGCGCAACTTCCATTATATTGACGACAAGGGCAAAGATGAAGGAATCAACGGTACAGACTCTCCGCCATGATTGATTTTATGATATCCATGTTGACCCACGTAATAACAGTGCGCAACCGATCACGCGAAATTGTCGAGCTCCTCTCGGATGTCGAGAAAATCCGCTCAGAGCGCAGGAAGGCGAAGGCCAACAAGAGCAAGTATACTGGTATAGGCAACGATGGGTTCAACGGAGTGTCCTTCCAGACTGGTGGAGGCAGCAGATACGGAGGATTCGGTAGTGAAGAGGCCGGCGGTGGAGGAGGTGGCCGTTATGGAAACAATGGTGCGTTTCATGACCTGTTCCATCCCATGTTCCACGCAACTAATGCTTGAGTGCAGAGTATGGTGGATACGGCGCTGGCGGTAGCGGCCAGTCATCATTCAGAGACGAGGGGAGACGTGGCGGGTTCGAGGAGTATAATGCCGGCGACGACGAGGACGTCGCTCCGAGATCCCCCGTCAGGTCGTCTACGATGAGCAGCGGCCGTGCTTCTACAACAAGAAAGGCTAGCGTGCCTACCCCCGCACCTGCCCCAGCTCCCGCTGTTGAAGATCTTCTGGGCGGCTTTGGTGACGATGATGACTTTGGGCCCACAACGACTGCTCCTGTGTCGTATGCAAACAAGGCGCTGCCAGCAGTCTCGCCACCTGTTGCTATAGATGGTACGCAGCAAACTGTTTTGCTCTTCTTCAAATCTCCTGACAAACGTCCCATTTCCAGATGACGATTTCGCCGATTTCCAGGCCGCACCCGTGCAAGCTGCCACCGCTCCTGCTCCTGCACTCACCCCCGCTGCCGCACCCACCAATACCCAGCCCAACCTCATGGCCCTCCTCGCCTCCACACAGCCCACATACACCGCTCCGCGGCCTGCACAGCAGCCCCAGCCCTCCTTCGTCGGCAACACAAATACCGGCTTCGGGGGCATGCACCGCCCGTCCCAGTCGCTCTCCTCACCCGTCTCATTTTCCGCGGCACCCATGCAGGCCCAGTCCCTCTTCGGTGGCGCACCCCTCGCACCGGCGCCTGCGCCCACAGTGGCACCGGCTTCAGCGAAGCCGGCCTCAGGCGCTGGGGCGTTCGATGATCTCTGGTCGATGTCGATGGGTGGATCCAGTAAACCTACTGCTGCCAGCGGCCAGGGCAAATCGATAAAAGACTTGGAGAGGGAGAAGGCGACGGCGGGCCTGTGGGGTGGACAGAAGCCTGCTGCAGCCCCGGCGAAGATGGGTATGGGTATGGGTATGGCTGCCCAGCCTGCGGTTGCCCCTTCGAGTGGGGACGATTGGATGCTGTAAATTTGCCTGGTGTGTGCAATATTGTGGATGATAGATGTACTTGTTTCTGAAATATGTACGGACGGATGGACGAATGCCGCCAGAATTCCTTGTTGTGTTTTATGCTTCTTGTGCTAATTTCCATGGTTCATTCAAACTCACAAACTCACAAACTGGGGTGTCATATCGTGTCGTCTTGAAGCAGTCACCTCTGGAGCAGTCCGAGTCTGATCATCGATCGTCATTAGAAAGGCACCATTTTTTTTCATTGGATTGTATTCTCCAAACTACGTCGAACACTCTCATCGAGTCCCTTGCCAATGAGCACAATCTTCCCTAATTGTGGCACGGCAATGTCCTCACTCTCCTTCTGAACCTCCAGCATATCATACATGCTCCGTACGCCCTGAAGCACGTATTGGGTCCCGTCGTTGGTCGTAATGAGGCCTTTACATCGCAGCACGAGCAGGTCTGTCGCTGGGTTGCTTGCGGGAGTCTCGGGAATGCGGTTTTCCCACAAGACGGCACGAATCCAGACGTCGAGGGCCTCAAAGCGCGCAGTGCTAAGCACGGGACACGAGACTTGTAGACTGGAGATCCCGCGCAGCTCATAGTGCGTTTGTTCGCGCTTGTGATCATGCTCGTGCTCATGGTCATGCTCGTGATCGGGAGAGTGAGAATGAGAGTGCGATGTTGGCGTCGCGGATGTTAGGAGCGGCGGGGCTGTGAAGGCTGAGATGCCCATGATGTGGGCCAGATCTACGACACCGCGGACGGTAGGGTAAATGGGGGCGGCAGGGTTGATCTGCCGAATGAGGGACTTTACATCAACGAGATCGTCTGCCGATACAAGGTCGGCTTTATTGAGTAGAATTACATCCGATCCCGCAATTTGTCTGGGCAATGTTAGTTCTGCGACGTGTCCCCAATGATGAGTTGGAAACGCACTTCAAACTTTCGCCGATGTGGTCCTCGGAATGATCTTCTTCCATTTGCTAGCGTGATGTAAGTAAGCCTCTGATTGCTTCAATAAGCTGGGCTTGCCTGCTTTCCGAAGAATGCATCCACGACACAAATGACGCCGTCAAGGGCGATGTCTCGTCCTAATCCCGACGCAAACTCTTCGTTATGCCAGAATATGGATGCAATAGGGCCAGGATCGGCTAGGCCTGTCGTTTCAAGGAGGATGTGGTCGAAGGCGCCCTTGCGTTGCATAAGTTTTTCAATCGCAGCAACGCCAGTGTCTTTTATGCTGCAGCATAGACACCCGTTTGCAAGTTCCAGGATCTCTTCGGATTGATCCTCGGGAGATGAAGAAACATTTACGGTTCTTGCTAGGGGCATTTCAGCCTTTCAAAGACAACTAAGCAGAATGTGGCGTACATTCAATGTCCTGAATGTATGGTTTGTGAGGGTCCTGTCTCGGGCGAAGAAGAACGCACTGCGGTGTCACCAAACTCATTCATGATGACTGCGATGCGATATCCATGACGTTCTGTTAAGATGCGCCTTTATGCGCCGTTAGTGCGTGCTGTTGATGGGGAGCAGAAATATATCTCAACTTGAGAAGTGTAGATTTTCCAGCGCCAAGAAAGCCACAGATAATTGTGAGTGGTACACGTTCGTCCGTGCGCTCCACCGTTGGTTCGTGTTCAATAAGAGCTCTGTGGACACTGTAGTTGATGGCGACGACGGCAAATACGCGACTTACGGTGCTTCGTCGTCTGAGTCCATGACAAAGGGAAGTCGACACCGATGACATAAGACGTGGGAGGAAGGAAACCCTAATTACTAGTCTTCTTAATTGACTTGTAATTGACTATCACCATTAACAGCGCGATCTCCGCCCATTATGAACGCAAACGACCCCCAAGACCTCCAGTCAGTCATACAGGGACCCGGCGATGTCGAGTGGAGGTGTGTACGCCCTTGCTTTTATCGTGCACCTTTGACAAACCTATCTTGTCGCGAATCACAGATATGAGATGCGTCGCGAGTGTCAGGAGATCCTGCCTGGGCTCTGGTTGGGCCCATTTGTCGCGTCGAAATCTCTCGAAACCCTCCAGCAGCTCAAAATCACCCACATGTGCGCACCTCGTTGCCAGCGCCCGACTCACTGTTGATGGCTTTGAGCTTTAATAGAGTATGCATACGCGACGCGAAAGAGGCGTTTTCCGTTCGGCCACGGTTCGAACAGCACTTCAAGTACCTCGTACTCGACGTGGAGGACAATGAGGAGCAAAATCTCATTCGTCTCTTCCCCGGGTACTAGTGATCTATACCCCGAGTGCAATTGTTTCTAACGCATTGGCCACAGAGCGAAACAATTCATCGACACAGCGCTCCATGGAGGCGGACGTGTCCTTGTGCACTGTAACGGTGCGTACGAACTGTCTCGTCAGGAGTTCCACGCTAACTTCTAGTTTAGGTGGCATCAGTCTCTCTCCTGCCTTTGTGGTGATGTTCGCTATGCAACACTACAAGACCTCATGGGAAGAAGCCCTCCATCTCGTTCAAAACCGACGATACTGCATATCCCCTAACGGTGGATTCCTGACTCAGATCAAGGTCAGTCCCTTCCATCTCTATTACGTGGGGTATATATAACAATACATCTATGTAGGAATATGAGGCGATATACAAGGCAAACCTAGCTGTGGCGTCCTATCCATCTGCGGCACGGGGTGTAGCACGTCGCAAACGCGAGGATGAGGATGATGATGGCGATGATCGGTACGTGTTCCCCACATCCCAGCCTGCAACCACACCTGACTGCTGTCCTTCTAGCGATGACGATCGTAAACGCGCCCTCGTTTTCAACGAGCCAGAGCCGTCGCATGATCCTAATGCGATGGAAACATAACCTCAAGCCCCAGTTTCTCTTTCATACATTTCTCCCGCTGTCCACAGCTATCTGGGTTTATCATAATGATTTAATCTTTGCCTTTTCCTTCTCCTCTATAACACGTTTCGCATGGACATCTAGATTACGATTTGATTAGTACTTAAGAAATGAGTAAACTGGAGGAAGATGACGTGCCTTTGCGTTTGACGAATGCCTCGACTGAAATGCCTGCGAATACAACACCAGCTCCGAGCCACTGTCCTGGTGTCAGCTGATGACCATAGACGACGACAGAGAGCAGCATGGTGAACAGCTTCCGTGTCAAGGTGATCGTCCTGATAAAGAAGAAAGTATCAGTCACTAGTCGGTAATGACAAAGCGTGGAATACGTACACTAAAGTTAGTGATCCAAAGTGCTGCAGAGTCTCAAAGATGAACAGCTGCCCAAGCGCACCCGTGAATGCGAATTGCGCAAGGGGCACAATGACATCAGGATGTGAGTTGATGAACGCCAATGCGCCCCCAAGCTCCGTCTGACCCGCCGCACCAGGGTGAATGACGGGGATATAGGGCAGCGGGAGCACGGCGAGCACACTCGAAAGAAGCGTGCAAAACACATTAATCCAGAACATCATCTGCTGCCCCGTGACACGGTGCCTCGTGAAGATCTCGTCCTGCGTCGAGTTGATCGCGCCGTCCAAGACCAAATTGATCAACAAGTACGCGATCCCAATCACGTTTGCGTACGGTGTTGTGGCGAGAGCATTCCCGGCCTTCGCGGCGTGCTTGGCCTCTGCCTTGGAGTCGCCGAGGCCCATGAAAATGGTGATGCCCAAGGTGACCATCACCACGACGAGGTACTTGTGTGGTGCGAACCGGCGGCGGTATAGGAGGACGTTCATGATCATCACGGGTACGAGCTTGCATGACTTTCCGAGCACCATGGCGGGGTAGGAGATGTAGGAGAGGGCGGCGAAGCCGAATGGGGCCGCCGAGGTGATAAAGACGGAGCATTGTAGGTATCGGAGGAGGAGAGAGCGCTTGGAGAAGCGAGTAGAGGGTTTGGGTGGGTGGGAGTGCTTTGCGTGGCCATTGGCACTCCCATTGACCACATTAGGTACTGGGGGTGGTTCAAGCCCGAGGCTTTCAGAGAGAGATGCGCTTGATTTGCGGCGCAGAAGTATATAAACCAATGCGGAGAGTGAGCTGAGCAGACTTTGGCAAGTGCCCATAAATAACGGCGATTTAAACTTGTCAGAGCCGCTGCCATCTGTACTCTTGAAAGGAACGGATACTAGAAGTAACACGAATTCAGTGTATCGTTTGAATTATAGCTATTACCAACGTACGTCGTTCTTGGGCAATAGCCCATAGCTTTAATAAGTTAGCTTGGTAGGTCCACCGATGAATACATATTCACTCACCAGGAACATCGAGTACACACCGCCGACGCAGGCGACCAATCTGGCTTCCATGTCAGTCCACAAATCAATTGCCAAGCAATTCTGCCACACACCTAACGAATGTCATGTTGTGAAAAGCGTTGGCTGTTTCTCAACCCACTGTCCTGTTCCGAGCAATGAAGGTGAAAGTAGCGTTCAAGTGCCAGCTGTATTAAGTTCGGTCTTCATCCGGAGTTGCTCGGCAAAACTTTCGATCGACGTGGAACAACGTGTAGCCCTAACCCTAGATTTAGGTGACGGAGGTATTTCAAATCTAATCTTATCTGATGCCGCACACTTCGCTCTCTTTTGTTCCCGGGCGGATCCTGGTAATAGCTGTGGAGTAAATTCTCTCTGTCACTGCCTCCAAATTCAAAGCGCGACGAATGATACGATTTCAAAAATATCCCAGATCGGAGGCTGTCGAGGGACTGCTCAATCTGCTGTAGTCTGTTCAAGCCGTCCCAGTGGGCTTGTGGCACCAGGGATAAACCTGGATCCGGAGTTTCTCGAGACAAAAAGAGTCAAGACTACATTCTCCGGGTTTTGTTGCGTCAGGTTTCTATTGAGTCAGGTTTCGGTCCCACATCGATACTGGCAGGTAGAATGATGGCTGGATGCAATTGTGGGTTCGAGAAGCGAGTTAGGATTCTACCTCGATCAAAATATGGCACTCGTTCTCTTCTCTTCTGTCTTTGTAAGGGAATTTTATGACCCCATGGCCTCAATATATTCAGTCTTCTCACCTACTGGCAGCTTGAGCATCGCCACAACTTCCCCGCAAAACGGCATGTCCACAATGGGATGTCTTGGCAGGGTCACCGCGGGTGACATACTTAGACTAGTATTTCTGCCCTTTACAAGTTTGAAACCCCGCTCGCATTACATCTTTGCTCTTCACTTCCACCATCTTTGCTCCCTACCGTTGCTTTCCACCGTTTAATGCACACGGGAGCGACCACAGCAGAGTCTTATACCTACTCGTCGTTGTTTCCTTATGCCAGACCTGCTCAATCTCACTCTGTCACCTCTTCCAGCATCCCAATCCACTTGCCCACCGAGCATAGTGGACACAATGCTCCAAGTGGAACGCTGACGAACGGCAAGGTCCGAGAAAAAGTCAACGACGAAGACGACGACGTATTTGCGGAAATGCCGCAAGCAATCTCGGCATCTTGTTTCGCGGACTCGGTGTCCTCGTCTCCCGCTGCCATGTTTCTCTCAGCGTTTAGCTCTCCAACTCCGAAACATGCACCTCTACCAGACGACGAGGGGCGCATAGTTTCCGGTTATACACTAGGGGCAATCATCGGCTACGGTGCCTTTTCCACCATCAGGCGGGCGTTCTCCCCCTCGGGCGATGTGGTCGCCGTCAAAATTGTCCGCCGTTCCGATCATTTCAAGCGGGGCATCGATGCAGACCGCTCCAAGAAACGTATCCGGCACGAGGCTCAGGTCTGGGAAACTCTGAGCCACGAGCACATCCTGCCACTCTTCTCGGCGGCCTACACCGACTATGCCGACTACTTCTTTACACTCTTCTGTCCTGCCGGGTCCCTCTTCGATATACTGAAGCGGGATGGCCGTGAGCTGCCGCAGGATGATGCGGGGATGATGTTTAGACAGGTGGTGCGGGGGTTACGGTATCTCCACGAAGTCGCATTGTTCGTCCATAGGGACATCAAACTAGAGAATGTGCTCGTGGACGAGTTGGGCGTGTGTAGAATTGGAGACTTTGGCTTGGCCAAGAGGATAGGTGAGATCGATGAAGACGATGAAGAGGCCCAAGACTACCAGCATGAGCAGCAGACCGAGCCCTTCCAGCATGGACATGCCACAGTTCACCGAGCTGTCTCTCTCCTTTCCCCAGGAACGAGAGTGGGCCCAAAGGCATCGAGTCTCCATGTTCCACTGGCACGTCATCGCAATTCGACTTCGTCGGTCCATGCTCCAACAGCCCAAGCCAAGTTCCAGCCTGGGTCACTGCCATACGCAGCACCCGAACTTCTGCTACCTCAGTCCGGACCCATCATTCCGCATCCCTCTCAGGATATCTGGGCCCTCGGCGTCCTGCTCTTCGCCCTTCTCACGGGCCACCTCCCATTTTCCGACTCCTTTGAGCCACGTTTGCAGATGAAAATTCTGAATGGTAAGCAAATGACCACGGCATGCCTCCGTGCTGACACCCCTGCCACAACATGAGCTCATTACCTTTGCTAATTGAACAGGCACCTACACCGTCCCATCAGGCATCGGCCGTGGCGCAGAACGCGTCCTCAAAGGCTGTCTTGACCGCTCCGACACCACCCGTTGGAACATTGCGATGGTCGACGAAGTTGCATGGGGAGTTGGGTGGGGTTCCGAAAACGATGACATTACCCCAGCTGATTCCGACGAGGAATTCCAAGTGCCCACTCGGCCGCGCTCGCACCCTCGGCATCAACTGGAGGAGTCCATTCCAGAGGACCCAGAATGGCAGCAAGAAGAACCAAGTTCGAGGCCCGCGCTGGACGCAGCGTCTCGACGGTCCTCGTCTCGCATACAGCGCTCTTTATCTCGCGCTCCACATTCCGCAAAACGCCCCACACTCACTCGCAGCGGCTCGCGGCAATCCCGCGCTCTCTCGCCCTCTGTTCCTGGCTTCGATGCTGCGGTGGCCGCCATCGCTCGATCCCCATCCGCTGCCCGCTCACCATCCAGCGTGCGCTCCCCCTCATCCACACGGTCCCCTTACTTCTTCGACTCTGGCATCGAGGCATCCGCGTTTGAACGCGGTCGGCGACGCCAAAAGTTCTCGCAGTCGTCCCACTCGCCTAGCCCCAGTATCGCCGCACCCACCACCCCCTCCGATTCGCTTGGCCCAGATCCTGACATCGAGCGTTCCACCTCTCGTGGGCGCCGCCGCAAGGTTGAATTCACCACAACCTCCTTCCCAGAACACTTGTATACCGCCGACGAACTCGACACACTTGATGAAGCGTCGCAGACCCCTGCGTTCACGCGTCGACATGGACACGAACATCTCGTGGACATGTTTGTGGGCCGCAGAGCACAGAGGAGTCAGTCGAAGCCATCGTACGACCCCACACATGCGTATAGCGCATCGCGGCAGACCAACAAGCGCAATGAGAGCACGCCCCCGAATGGAGAGGCGTGGCCGCGTTCGCTGGGTTTGGGACATTACCCAATCAGCAAGTTGTTGACGCCGGTCCAGCCAACGACAGCTGTGGATCGGCGTACGAGGAGCAGAAGCCTCGATATCGTGCGCTAACTGTTCACCGCACAAAGGGCTTCGTGGGCGTTGCCTTGGTGAACATACATCTCGGCAGGCTGACGTGTCATACCCGAGGCTCTCGGTGTAGCCTCTTCCAACACGCCCAAACTACGGGCCTTCATTTACACAATATATTGATTGATACCCTGTGGGTATCTGACCGTTCTCATCGTCCCCAATCGCATCAGCTATCCTGATCTTTCTTTTGGTCCAGCAACTTCAATCTCTCCTCCAAGTCCTCAGCGTACGAGGATCACTATGCATGTACTATTTTCTACCCTTTGCACCACGACGCACCCACGACGCCAATAAAGTCGATTGACTTTACCATAACACAAGATCTTACCTTCAACATTACATTGTACAAGTTATAGTCGCTTTCATGTACATACCTATGCACGAAACAATGTTGAAACAATGCCTGACCAGCCGATTTACAGCGTACATTGCCCTTGTATGGGTCATAAACCTCCAGTTTGTGTGGTTGACGGCGGCCGTCCCGAAGTCAGCACAAATGACTCAGACATAATTCGTTGGTCACCATGTGATTCGGCCACAAGGAGATCGAACTTGAAATCGACAAAATGGACTGGAGCCAGAACATGGACTGAATTCCTTAGTGGCTCTCTCTAATCTTTTGGAAACTTCTGTGAACAAAGGATTCTACAATATAGTTATGGTAAAGAGGCTTGTCATCACTCTTGAGGTTTTCCCTCACTTAATTTGCGCTTCACATACAGAGAATCCTGAGATCCTCGATTTCATGATGCTACAAACCGCAGACGAAGTATCAATAGTCACTAACGGAAATATACGAACACCGTGTCGAGTGGTGGGGGTCAGACACCTTGCGGTCTTCATTCCTATCACAAGGATGTATGCTCTGCACTCGGATACCAGACGAATACGCTACACGCGACTCGCGTCCGCCTAGCAATTTCAAGTTGGCAACGGAAGAATCCTTTCCGTAGCCTCACTTATCGTGGTGGCAATGATCATGCAACATGGAGCAGCTTACCATCCCTTTTCGCTCACACTGGTCACAGAGTAAGTTTTTCAGGCTTCATAGCACGTCCTCGGTTTACTTGTGCTCTAGGTTGCCATTATGTATGGTACTACTATACTCAAGATACCCAAGGCCGTCCCGTCGCTATCAAGGTAATGAAAGTTGACACTGAAGAGTATCATATCTTTCAGCATCTTATGTAAGAGGCATCCTGTTTCAAACGCTACCCGAGGAGGTTGTTCACATAATAACCGTAATCGACCTGCCTTGCGAAGACTACTGGCTTGTTGTTATGCCCGGGCCCGCCATACTCACCAATACATCCCTCTCAGGGCCGAATTTCGATAGATGGAGCAGCACGCCTGAAAGTCAACTGATGTCAAATCCTTGCGCCCTGGCTCACTCGTGCCAATGGAAAAATTATGATATGCATAATTGTTGGCACGGCCTCGATCAGGATTTCGTGCCGAAATGGGCTACATTCCGAGTACCACCTATATCCCGTGGAACACGACTCTTGCATACTATTTGCGCTCACACCTGATGTTACCGGACTGTGGTCGTCGTCCGCCGAATTTTTCGGTTTGGACATCGTTGTTTTGTTTTTCCTTGTAATATGTGGATCCACAAGTATTACATACCATGCAGTGATTCCGACGCCAACCATCCCTAGAAAGGCCTTACCGATTCGGATCCAACGGCATATGTATCAACCTCGGAATTTATAACCCAACTACCGCGTCGGCGCCACCAGCTGCAGGTGTCACATCTTATCAGTTTCGTCACACTGATCGCCATGTTCGAACTTCCACCCCAGTCAAATATGATTGGTTCCGCTAGTCTTATATTTCAAGAACCCGGCGCGTACCTTTCTGCCTTATCATGCGATCATAATTGAATATATCCTGATACAATCGCCCACAGATCTCAGGCCAGTGGCGGCTTTAGAATGGTATGACATACACCATGCCTCTATGTCATCTGACACCATCGTCGACACATCACCACAAGATTCCCCTTGTGACTTGTTCGGGCTATGGTAGGCAAAAAGACCTCCCGAACGCACCCTTGTCCGTAACAATCCACTTCTCAAACTAGCCTACTGCTGACAGCCTTCCTTGAGAATGCCTCCTCGTTCTATCACACCGATCTCAAACCCTACTCTGCATTACGCTACTGCTCTGTCGCTCTCTGTATCAAATAACTATGATTCTAGGCGGACATATTCATGTTTTGGCCCAAGATTTTCTTGTCCGGAATTTCAACCCCTCCTTGGGGCACATCGGGGCCGACGACGTCATAACATTGCCCAAGGGCACCAGTGTGCCCGTTACCCAGGTCAGGGCGATGGTTCATGCAATATGTTGTCTGCTTCTTGGTAGAGTCCGTTAAATGACAACTAGGATTTTTCACGTCAATGACAGTCGTTTGCGATTTGCGGCGCGAGGTCGTCTTACACTGAGCTTCAGCACCCAGTCACCTAGCCACAGTGTATTGAATTGGAGATTTTACAAAGGCCTGGTTGTCGTTCAATAAGTATTCGAGGGCCAAGCATACCTACTGAGGGGTCTAGTCAAGTCATCGCGACTTGTCATCTTAGCACCTTTGAGTAAGGAATTTTTACTGAATGAAGGTGCCTCTGTGTGGTCTAGAGCTAACACACATAGTAAGGTCACTCCCAAATCACTTCCCTCGAGTAACGCGCGTCGGCCCCAACAACAGTCTATCAATATGACGTACATACACCTGGTCTGATTATGCTAAATAAAAACAAAACAAAACCCACAGTAAGAAACGAGGACCAGGTATTAAAGGGAAGGCGAGCGAGCGACTCTAAACAGTCAATCCATCGCCACCAAAGGCCATTGTGATGTCTGGATCTCGTTTGCTGCGGGCTGCTCTTCGTTCGGCAAGGCTGGCATTGAGGGCTTCAATCTCTTGTTGAAGTTTCGCCTGTGGCAATATCATCCTGGGATCAGCACAAAATGAGGTGTGGTGATGATACTAGTACTCGCCGTTTTTTCCTCGATCTCGGTTTTGTCAAAGATGGAATATGGCCGCGGTGGTGGCGGGGTATGTTTGTCGCCTGTAGTCCAGGTTAAACAGAGTAAGAAGATAGGAAAAAGATACGCACCATAAGCAGCGAACTTGAATACTTCGTTCATCATATCGTGATTACGTTTGTATCGATTGAGGGCAAGGGTTCGTGTTGATAGGTGGTCGATCTCATCTGTGGGATCGTCGTGAGGCAGTGCGCGTGACCAATCTTAGACGAGGCGACTGACCTCCTGAGTCGTCATCTTCAGGCCTTGGTGGCCGCTAAATAGAAGTCAGTCAAATGTTGAAAACAGGGCCACGCTTACACGTACGCCTCCTGGGGCTCCACCCTGGGCCCGCGCCCGCTGTTCTTGCTCCCTCCTTCGCTGTTCTAATATCTCCATGCTGCTGTTCTGCTGTGTGACCATCGCCTGCTGCTGATTGAAGTTCATGGGCATCCCCGGTTGTTGCATGGATGGTGCTGCAGACTGCATAGGAGCACCAGGAGGGTAAACTTTCTGTCCCATCTTTTCACCAGCAACGTATACGGCGGGTTCATTAACGATGCGGAGAGGATAGTTGCGGACTGGGACGTTCATCAATGTCGGAACGATTGCTGTTGGTTCGAGGCGTCTGTCTATCAGTTAAGGATCCGGGAAAACGGCGAAAGGCGCGACTCACGTGTCTGGGGCCCTTGTGTGTAGTGCACCAGGACAAGCGAGGTGTTTCCACCCTTCACGAGACGGTACCTCCGCCTCAAGCGCCAAGCGTTCGAGTCTTGACTTCCAGGTATAAAGCCAAATTTCGCCTCGTGCACCTCGAGTTCCTGGTTTAGGAATCAGCCAAAGCACCAAAGGTGTACTATCATTGGAATTAATTGAATGTATCATTCAAATACCCACACGGTTGGTTCCGACAGGCATGGTAAATTTAACCTCTTGTTCTTGGAAGCGAAGGCCGTCATTGGGAAACGGGGATTGTGGGGGAAGAAATATAAGCAGAATCTGCCCCTCTATCAACTCCATCAGATCTGGTTAACGTGTCGCGTTTGCAGAGCGAGTTGAACGCGACTCACCTGCAGGCTTGTCAACGAAGCCCCACCCAAATGGCACTGTACTGGCCATGGACATTGCACGCATTAGCATATTGACCGCAGACTCATAGCTTATATCCCTGTGAAGACCCAAGTTCTCTGGATAACGGAGACATAGCCCTTCAGCTTGAGCTTGCTGGAAACTTGATGACATTGTATTACAGCCGTCGGTCAACACTGCAATCAGTTGAGAAAGGGAAGTATTTGTTATCACCGCCTGAACCAAACAGACTTGATGAATCATGACGTTTACTTGATTTCAAGTTCTTTCTTTTGCGGTTCATTTATCTTTCTCGGGCTGTTATATGAAAAAACCTCTCTAATCATCATACCATCGGGATTAAGGCTCATCAGAGGGGGTATAAATCGTCATCGATGCCCCAACTGCTTTCAGTACTGCCTCCGTATTCGCCCAAGGAACACCAAATTTTCCAGAATTGAATCGACTGTACAAAAACGTCAGATCACTTATCCATTCGAGAAATATGTATCATGTGTAATACATACCATGCATGGAATTCTCTTCCTTCCGTATTTTGTCCAATCAGATCTAGCACAGCCGTCTTCGTCGCAGCGAGGATCTCCTCCGGTTTATCTTTCCGCTTCCCATACGCACGAGACGTGAAGAGACATGCGATGTGGTGCTCTTCACCTGGAATCAATAGGCACGTTCCGATGAGGTCTTCAGGGGAAGATTGTTTACAATGCGCTTTGTAAAGTTGGAATTGAGAGGGGTATCTTTCGCGGAAGGCCACTGCGATGCCGGCGCCCCAGGAGCCAACGGTGTTGCAGGCTTGCACGAGGATTGTTCCCTTTGGCGCGGAAAAGAGGTCGCCGGTGATGTAGGCGATTGAGCCCATTTGCTGCTTGAGTGTTATGTGGCAAGGTGGCAGGTCACCTTGACTTTGTGGTCACCATGTCTATCTATATATTGACTAATACTTGAGACACTCATAATGACAGTGGGCGCTTGAGTAATCCACATAGATCTACACTTGATCTACACACACCGAGCCACACAACGAGGGGAGTGCGCAGGCAGTGCGAGGTCTTTGATGGTCACAAAGTCACCTACATAGCTAATTCATTTGTATCGACCTAGTGCAGAATTGGGCTAAATTACGAGTGGAATTCTGCTGCCCCCGGTATCGTCACCCTGAACACCAAAAATTGAGTGTCTACATCTATGCCAGCATCATACGATTTCCCAACGGTCACGCCATTCGTAGTGAGGAAGTCGTTGTCCGCCTTCAGAAACAAATCAGCCTCAAGGAACGCACTATATCGAAATATATGCGGCACTCACCACGGTGAACAAAAAGAAATCATCCGGGAAAGCTGAGTCACCGACGGGAGCCAGAGTGAGGGACTCCCACTTTGCGTCAATCAAAGTCTCGTCTGCTGGGGAGTCTATAGAAAGTACTCAATCGATGAACGCATGAATGTGTTGAAACCCGGTAACAGACCATTGTGCAGGCCGAAACGCGCGAGACCATTCTCTTCGGCGAATTCGACGAAAGACTTATAGGTCGCGGGTACGATGTTCTTGTTCAGTTGACCATTAGTTGCTATGGGGTTCTCGGGATCGTCGAACTTTGTGCCATGGATGTCTGTAGCTCCTACAATCGAGAACAGATCCGCGTTCCTGTCGAAGGCATAATCAGCCCCACACAGTTCTCGCGAGGTCAAACATATAAGTACTTGTATTTCGTGTTATCGTCATCCCCTCCATGGCCGTCACCGTCTCTAGAAAGGGCCAGGAATATACCAGGGCTGAGGAACTGGATCTCATTACACTCCTCTGTGTTGTCCTTGTCGCTCAGAGGAAGGGGGACGACCCATTCGCCGACTAGGGGAGGAGTAACGGAAGAGTCGGAGACGTCGTATGCGAGAAGACGGGTGTACCGAGAGGTGCTCTTGTCGTCCCCGCCGTCTTGGATGGTGGCGGACTGAAGCATGCTGTAGAGGATGTTGTTCTTGCGGTCGATCGTGAGGCTCTCGAAGCCTGGCAAGAACTTGTCAAATAACCATTCGTGTTGGAGAAAGAATTGAGGTCTTACCTTTGTTGCCAGCCCGGCCGGTCTTGGGGTCATCGGTGGACGTGAAAAAGGGGTCTCCGTTCTGGTCTAAAGGAAGGATTGCCTTTGGGGGTTGGATTGTCTGGATCAACTGCCCAGTAGCAGAGTATTTGTATATATAAGGCCCATACTCGTCGCTTATCCAGGAGCTGAAAAGCAAGCTTGAGGGCGGTGGCACAAACGGGAGAGTAAGACGGTTTACCTGCCATCGGGGTTGAATACTAGACCCTCTACATCTAGAGTAAGGTGGGGCTCGGAGGTCGACGCGATGGGAAGCTCTGGATCGGCTGTCGCAGTGTCGGGGAATCCGCTCTGAGCATCCCTAACAGCAGTCGGGTCTAGACCGCTCGTCTTCACGTTATTCCTCTCGGATCTAAGGACCGTATTCTTATATGTCAAGGCAAGCGTCTTCTGTGCATTGGCGAAGCTGAGCTTGGAGGTGCCATAGTAAGGCGACAGAACAAAATCGATCTCGTGTTGGCGGGCTTGGTAGTCGACGGTGCCTTCACTGCAGAAGGGATCAGTTTCTTGGGTCGCGTAAGGGCATAGAAACATACACATTGAAACCGCGATCTGGGGTCACAACTAGCGTGCCAGTGAAGGTTCCAAAAGCAGTCTTCGCCCATGTTCCGGATTTGATATCAATTCCACTTCCAATTCCACCTAGGCTATCTCCAGTAGAATCGCGAGCATTGGCAGGAATGAGACCAAAGGCTACAAGGCCCTGGTGCGAGTCAATACATGGTTCAGAACTTAGCGAGCCTTGCCATACCTTGTTAATATAAGTGTC
Source organism: Tephrocybe rancida (assembly GCA_018858115.1). Classification (NCBI taxonomy): domain Eukaryota; kingdom Fungi; phylum Basidiomycota; class Agaricomycetes; order Agaricales; family Lyophyllaceae; genus Tephrocybe; species Tephrocybe rancida. The sequence goes on from JABCKT010006488.1 coordinate 80,168, forward strand.
TCCGTTTAAAGAAACGGAGACAGGGGATGTTGCGGCCCTTGACTCGACAGGGAACGACCGAGCACCCTGGGTCAGCGCCAAAAGCCAAGCGGACGATGCGAGGATAGCCAGCATCGTTAAAGGAAATGGGAGAAGCACTTTCAAGGATGTCACAGTACGGGCGACCAAGCTTATATGGGGCAGGTATTCCCGATTAGTGAGCTACCCAGAAGGGTTCATATTGGTTCTCTTGCGTCAGGTTTCGCGTGGACGAAGACGTATGATCAATCATAGAGGGAAAACGTTCGTAACTTCCCCGTGGTGGCCGTCGCAATGGCTGTCAAGCATTGGTCATTGGTCAAGCAACAGAATACCAATGTATGACAGTATTTGCGCTTGAATGCTCCAGAAGAAGTTGCAAAATGATGCAACTTTCAGCCGTCATCGAGGCTCAAGCGCTCAAGGACTACACAGGTATTGGCAACCACGGAGTCTCAGTCAAGTCATCGGAAGAAGTGGAGGCAGGTGGAGAGAAGCTTTCGACTTTGATAGTACACGTTGATGCACTGATCGTTGATGAACTGATGACGAGGAGTCGGCGGAAATGCCGGACCGAATTCGAATCATCGTTTGTCTTCTTCCATGATGTCGTTTCCTCGGACTGGTTTCGTTTCTCGGTTGGTGACTATTTCAAGACATGACCTGCGGAAACGGGACATATCTGGTCGCCTTATAACCAGCGTGTACTCGTATTTACGCGTGAACATAGCGCGCCACGGATTCGCAAGACACTTGACCTCCAATGCGCACAGTCAAAATGAAGATCCAGTTCAACTCGACTACGCCACGCAGTTTCCGCCGAATGGGAACAAGACAGATGGCGCGCTGGTAATTCTGCATGGTTTATTGTGAGTCGTTCTTCGTAATTTTAGTGGGTGGGTGATAACTACAAGAAATAGAGGATCGAAGCGGAACTTCACATCATTAGCAAAACTCTTCATGAAGGACCTGAATATACCAGTTTATTCGCTTGTAAGCACATCCACAGCCACTACCGAATAGTTTTATGTATCGCGATTTATAGGACCTTCGCAATCAGGGAACTTCACCCCATGCCACACCTATGACTTACTCAACTATGGCCAGCGACGTTCTACATTTTATTAAAACCCACTCGTTATCCAACATTATTCTCCTTGGGCATTCTATGTATGCCCCCTTACCACCTTCCTGTGGTGATTAGCTGACTCAGTAAGGGGAGGGAAAGCGGCAATGTCTGCCGCTCTCCATCCGTCTCTTTCGGAGCCTGCGAACGCCCGCGTCCTCTCAAAGCTCATTGTAGTAGATGTTGCACCCACGCGTATGAAACTCTCGCCTGAGTTCAAAGGGTACATCGAAGCCATGCAAAAGGTTGAGAACCTTAAGCTCCGAACACGTAAAGAGGCACTGGTCGCACTGGAAGACTACGAGCCAGTATGTTGCTTGCATCACACGATCGTTTCTAGCTCACACTGGATCAGGACCCGATCATGCGCCAGTTCCTCTTGACCAATCTCAATAATATAACGGAAAGCGAACCGTTTGCCAAATTCCGAGTCCCGTTAGACACACTCGTCGATGCGATGCCTGAAATCGGCTCTTTCCCCTATGCTCCTGGTGAGCGGGAGTGGCATGGCCCCACATTATTTATCAAAGGATCTCAGAGCGCGTAAGTTATGTGTCAGGAGCCCTTTGCTGGCATGTTGTTGCTCATCTTCAGGTGACAGATATATTAACAAGCATAGCCTTGCGCCAATGGAATCGTTCTTCCCCAATCTAGAACTGGAGACTCTTGATGCAGGACATTGGGGTGTGTACTACCTCTACTTTGTCATCTATCTCGTTGACTGACTGCTCTCGTTTTGTGACCCTCAGTTCACGGTGACAGGTAGGTGTAACTTTCAATCTCTCCTTGAATTATCCTCAGAAAAGATCAGGCCCGCTGAGTTCAAGGAACTCGTCGAAGATTTTGTCAGGAAGTCTTAAATCATCAAACACATCTGTAGACAACGAGCCATTCCTTTGATTGTAGGAAATTCATCCCATTGCCAACCGATCAACGCCCTCGACCAAGTCATCTTCAGAGGTCTTTCCAGGAGCAGCCTCATATGGCCTTGCCGAAGCAAGTGATAGACGCTTCTTTTCTTCCAGTACGACTCTCTTAACTCCCTCTTCACCCTCTTCGCCATAAAGCCGCAACACCCCCTCGTCACCACCAAATCTCTCTCTCACTGCGTCCATGATCAGCTTGACTCCCTTCCAGTAATCCCCAAGCTCAGCCCAATCGCGGACTGAGAATCCGTTGAATACATGTTTCAATGTCGCTCGCTGATCCCGCTCACGAGCCAAGGCATCGAAATGATCCTTCTTATTGAAGTGTACCAGAGCAGCGTCCCGGAATGCCTGGCGTTCCTCTTCCGTCCGTTTTACTAGAGACCCATCCGCGACAGGGGCAGCAAGAGCGTTCTTCTCTTTGGCCCACGCCACGAACTCAGCGTACATCTTTCGTTCCGCTTTGACTTTCGTGAAGCCTTCGCCATGCGATCTAAACATTGCGGGATTGAAGAACTTTGTTGACCCTGCCCACTCAAAGGCTTCGCGCTTGGTTTGGAAACCGCTTTTCCAGGCATCCATCGACCAACCCATGAACTTCAAGATCTCATTAAACGATTGACTAAGCTCGATGGGTGGGTTGGGGGGGTCGGCCATCTGATTGACGCGACGCATGGTCAAAATTAGAAATTGATCGTGACGAAACTGTACACACTCTGAGACCCTTTTCGCCTAGAGCCAGTCCGACATTTCGAGCGAGTAGGCCCATGATCATCCCAAGATCGCCGTAGGCATGAAAAAATTTGATTCTGTTAAATTCTGCGACATCCGCGCAGACGTTGATATCAACCTATGACGCAGTACAAGGTAAGCAACCCTCTTGCACCTCCTGTAGCATATATAGAACTTTCCTGATAGAATATTTCTCCATTGTCTGCCAATCTCCGTGCTTCTGCTTCCTCCGCAGCGTGACCAAAGGCATTCCATTCACCGAATGCAATCGGGATGGCAAAATTCGATGTACGGTTTCCCTCCATCGTATTGGCCTGTAGAGCGCCAAGAGCTTTTTGAACGACGTCATGAGGCGCATTGGCTTGGTCGGAGGTGGCTTTGATCTTGGGACGGGAGGCAATGAAGTCAACATCCCCGTAGCTTGTCTTTTCGGGTGCCTCCGAAGGAACTGCTGCATGTTCGTAGAGCGTTTCAACGATAGGATGTAGGCGGGCCTTCAGAGCGTTGTACACTGCGGGAGGCATGCGAGGGAACGCGCTTGCGCTCAGGAGCGCAGCAAAGGCACTTCCGCCCATAATTCTGTAGTCACAGCCGATCCGGAGAGTTCAATATGGTCGATGGCACCCAGTAGAGAACTGTATATTATATGCTGGGTACCAAGGAGTCACAATGAATCACCGAGATGGCTGTGCTGGTCTCACTGTGTAGGAGATCTGTCGCGATTGGAAACATAGCCAGGGCTGTCAGTTGTAAGCGCCGGTTGGTAGGTCACATGCAGGGAAAGCTTTCGAGGTCGGATCTTCAGAGGTGAGTACCGGAGAGTATGTACGATGAAATATAGGTTGACAGTCGAAGATTGACGATGAATAGTTTAATGTTCGAATCAATAGTAACTAGTACAAGCTGGTGTTGGTCGTGATGCTTTATGCATAGCCATTTTACTGTCCGAAGTGCTCCTTGGACGACCCGGGAAGGGTGACGCGGAAAACCATGAACTGGTTGTCGACGTCGAGACCAGCATCGAACGGAACACCCAGGGAAACCCCGTGAGTGCTGATGAAGTCGTTGTCAGACTGTACATACACCCACGAATTAAGTCAGAAGTCGCAAGAATTAAGCTGAAACAACGCACAGCGGTGAAGAGGAAGTAGTCGTCGGGATAATCTTTCTCGTTGACAGAGGCTATAGCGAATGACTCCCACTTAGCGTTGACGAGGGTTTCGTCATTGGGGGAATCTAGTTGCAATGGTCAAATTCGGTGGTGCGCGTACAGGAGAATGAACAAGAAGGCTAACCGTTATGTAGTCCGAACCTCGCGAGTTCAACGGTGTCGACGTAGTTCACGAAAGGAACATAGGTTGCGGGCTTAATGCTCGGGTCGAGGACACCACCGGCAGAGACAGGGTGAGCAGGGTCATCAAACTTAGTGCCGTGGATGTCTGTGGCTCCAACAGTCGTGAAGAGGTCAGCTTGCCTAGTCGAAATGAGCCAACATCCCAAAATAATTGATATGTGTGTGCTCACTTGTACTTGGAGTCGTCGTCGTCACTACCACGACCATTACCATCTCTAGCAAGCGCCAAAAAGACACCGGGGCTAACAAAATGGATCTCACTGCTAGCCTGCGTCTTGTTCTTGGAGCTCAAGGGGAGAGGAACCACCCATTCTCCGACAAGTTTGGGGCGAACTATCGTGGGGTGGGACACATCATACGCCACGAGGCGGGTATAGCGAGAGGTGGTTTTCGTATCACCACCATCCTGGAGAGTAGCAGATTGCAGCATCGCGTAAAGAATGTTGTTCTTGCGGTCAAGAGACAGATTCTCGAAACCTGGTCCTCATGAGCCGCTGGTCAATGCCTTGGCAGAGGGACTTACCTTGGTTGCCAACACGGCCGGTGGCAAGGGTCTCGTCAGAGGTGAAGTTCAGGTTGCCCTGAGCATCGCGGGGAAGGAAAGCATTGGGAGGTTGGATGGTCTGGATCAGGTGGCCGTCGGCCGAGAAACGGTAGATGTAAGGGCCATACTCGTCGCTCAGCCAGTGCCTGCATAAAGCTTAGCAGTTATATCTCTACTTGGAGAAACATATCGTACGAGCCGTCTTGGAGGTGAACGATGCCTTCGGCATCGATACTGAGATGAGGCAGTGCTGTTGAAGCAATGGGCATTTCGGGATCTGCCAATGCCTTGAACGGGTAGCCCAATTGGTGTGGGCGAACAGCGATGGGGGAAAGGCCTGAGGTCTTCACGTTGTTGCGATCCCAGGCCAAAGTGGTCTTCTTGTATTTCAGACTCAGAGTCTTCTGGGCAGCAGCGAAAGTAAGATTCGCTGTGTCGTAATAAGGAACGAGAGTGAAGTCAATCTCGTGTGTACGAGCTTGGTAGTCGATAGTTGCGTCACTGGGATTCGACAGATACTGAGCAAGCGCGATCAAAGCAGAGGAGGACATACACGTTAAAGCCACGATCGGGCGCTACAATGAAAGTTCCACTGAACTTGCCCTTCGATGCCTTGAAGGTACCATACTTGAGATCGAGAGCGCTGCCTATTCCGCCAAGAGTGTCTCCGGTCGACTCACGGAAGTCAGAGGGGATCAGACCGAATCCGACAAGACCCTTGGATTGACAACTACATCAGGAAGGCTTGAATTATGTGTTCGAAAACAGATATACCTTGTTGACATAGGTACGTCCATTCAGCTCAACGCTGTTGACGACTCGTGGGGGGGCAGCCTTGCCATTACCATTTCCATGCGAGTTGGACGAGGAAGGTGCTGGCGAGGCTTTAACACATGAGGCCAAAGCCAAGAATGTTGCAAGGGTTGTCAACATTGCAGTAGACCGCACAGAGAGGCACACTAGATCGGCGTTGAAGGAGTCAAAGGGTATTTAATTGTCGACAAACGTGTGTTGCAATGGACCTGAACCACACGAAAGTCGGCTACGACGAGCTCAGTCTGTAGAATGATGCAGAAAGTAGTCACAGGGACTGGGCCTGTGAGATGCTTCTCAGGTCCCTGGCTTGCAGGCTCTCTTATAATGAAAAACGTACCATGAGTTTCGGAATGACTGAATCTTCTTGTACATATGGCCGCGAAATCAGCGCTGTCGTAGACGAAGAAGCGCGATGAGCCCTGAAGCTAGCCCAAGTGGCATACTACCCGACTTTTCTGCTTCTTAACATATGTGCTGGTCGTGTGCTAGCCTCAGTTATACCGCAAATATCCACGTTCGTGCGAAGCGCTGACAAAACGTGTGTTCTAGTGAAAGTAAATATAGAGCAAAAGGGACATCGCCATGTGGGCGGCATCAAGCGCATCATTGTAAGAGCGTAATATATGTCAAGGTTAATCAGTGTAAACGAGCAAGGGAATACATGTGTAAAAACGGTATATAACTATAATAAAAGTACTCGGGCTGCATGGGTCGAACCCCGGACCTATGCGCAACTCCACGATTTACTCCCCAGCTCCCCGAACAGCACGGAAGCTCGATATCTTCCAACAATCATAACCATGTAATCTCCGCTCGAAATCAAAAATCTCAAAATCTGTGGCGCGGCGTTCGCCAATCACCCCGGCTTCGTCGATGCAGAAACTGCTCTCCAATCTTCACCAATGCGCACATATCTTTCACGTGCAATACCAATCCGCAGTAACAACTTGAAGAACTGAGGAAATCCCAGCCCACTCTCGACACCTTACCCACACTGGGCTCAATTGACTGGCTCGTTTTCAACACTCGAGTGAAGTTGAACATTGGCATCTCACGATTTAATTAGGGTGGAGGAATTGTTCGACTCAACAAGAATATGATCGTCAAGTGTGGTGACCTGGTTCGGCATGCAGACGTTCTCACTATGACCTTCATAGCCGAAAACAGGATCTACGATGTGTTTTAAGCCCACGGATAGAATTGGCTTGTCGTGGAATACGTCGACGCGCAGCTGCTTATCTAATTCTAGGGATTCAATGATCAGGAGAAGCTCGGTTGTATGAAACAGCTGAAAGGCTACATAGACGAGCTATGTGCCCTCCAGCCAGGCAAAGCCCAATCGACGGAAAAACTCTGATCTATCCGTGGTTCAGCAGTGGCCATGGGGCCCTTTCGATACCATTGTCAATGAGCGCTTCGTTGGCTACGAATACTTCCGTCAAAACGATAAATACCCAGATTTTCGTGATGATCTGGATGAAACCGCAGGATGTATATAGGACGGTTTTTACACATAGCAATTTCGGACCCCATCATAACATCATACAGAAGGATGGGAAGATTGTCCGACTGGGAGACGGCGGGTTAACTCCATGAGTACTGCGAATATTCGATGACTTATTTGGGCACTTCGTGGTGAGACCGAGGTATGAGGAGTGGTCTGATAGAGTCATGGTACGGTATACAGATGAGTTAGCTGTCGAAAAGGATGCTGGGTCAGTCTTGACACGATCGTAATATTTGGTGAAAAGACGGTAAATGGAGCCTTGAGATTACTTCAACCATAATAGGATACTCAGGTGGGTTGACTTGCTTGGGCTATAGCGTAAATGGGTCGAACTCGTTCCCCATGCAGCCACAAGGAACACGCGCCTTGTAGTAGAGCCATTATGTGCACTCACAACAAACTTTTCAAATTTGCAGCTCATTGAAGGTCGAAAGAATTGGAACTTTTGTTCGTTGACATGTGACAAAACCAAAGAACTTCCAAACCCCACAAACCGAGGTCAAGACTAGACATATGCACGGGGTTGCTAGTTTCAAGCTTAAAATAACTATGCTTGCAGATCGCACTTCCCGGGGCGAAGAGCGCAATACAGAGGCTGCAACGCAATTGTCTTCACTCCACGCTGGTTGAAGCGGAACGACACGTCGTGTAGACGCGGAAGGGCCATGCCAACGTTTCCTCCGGGTCCAGACCAGAACACCTAGGGATACAAGGCACGTCAAGCAGAGGAAGGACTGAATGTGGTCTACGATCTTACCTCAGCGGCAGAAGCAGCACGCGGCCAGACGATGGGGTCGAGGTTGGATGGGCTGGATTGTTCAGTCCACAAGAGGTGTTGACCTACATTGTATTGAGTTAGTACGAAGAAAAGGCACAGAAAGTATATAGGCGAACCTCCAAGGACAAGCTTGCTCTGCTCTTCTGTCAGGTTGGCGATGGGGTTGAAGGAGTAAGCCTGACAGGCAGATATTAATCAGCTTCATTCCACTCATAGAGAAGCAGTAAAGGTGGGTTATTACCTTCTGCCAGGTCTTGAAAGGGTCGCACCAGCTGTTGCCAAGGACGTTCTGGCCAACCCAGCCGCCACCACCGCAGTCGAGATAGAAGTAATCGGAGGCGGCGTGGACGAGTTTGTAGCCCTTCTCGGCGACCGCAGAGACGTGGTCAGAAGAAATCCAGACTCTGAGAGCAGGTTGACTTCCATGAGATATTTCTGTTGATAGGGACCAAGACTTACAATGCAATGGTGTTGTTGGCGAGAGTGACAGAGTGATCGAGGACCATTTCTTCCCACACGACAGCTCTTTTGCCCACCTCTCGCAACCCAGCATGAGTGGCTTGGGTGAATGTGTCCAACGCTTGCTCGAGGGTCTTGTGCTGGGCAGCTATCAGAGTCTTGTTGAGTCTACACTTCACTGAGAACCATTGACGACGAGTACGTACCAAGATCAGCTTGGGTCTCTTTATCCTGGGTGTAACAGTTGGCGTTGAGCTCGTCACCGCCCGTGCTGAAAAGCTTTGACTTAAAGAGAGAAGCGACAGATTTGAGCAGATCGGTGGTGAAGTTAGTCGTGGCGGAAGAAGCAAGGCGGAGTTGACCCGTAGGGGGTTCTGTTAACAGCTGTCAGATCTGTGACCAAAACTGTGCAGGATGCGTGCCGTACCGTTGGCGAATGAGGTCCATGGTGACGCTTCGAAGCATGCGATATGTTCGGGATGGGACCTTGCAATAATCGCGGTATGGCCTGGAGTATCAATTTCAGGCATAACATCAATACCACGCTAATCCAGGTTTGGCGTTAGTTTCATTTCTGACTTCAAAAAGACGACATTCGTACTGCAGCAGCGTAAGCGACGATGTCCTTGACATCATTTTGGGAGTAGACCATGTCGGCGGAGTAGGCGCCGTGTTCAGCAAGTTCGGTATACCCGGGGACGACGAGAGGGAACGATTGGGAATCGACGACGTGCCAGTGGAAGGTGTTGAGCTTGACCCAGCTCATGGCATCGAGAGTGCGCTTAATGTCCGCCACAGGGAAGTAGTTGCGAGCAGTGTCGAGCATGAGACCACGATATGGCTGTTATTGGAGTGGGTTAGAAACATGGGCGTATCTCCGGTGTGATTACGCACATAAGCAGGAGAGTCAACGATGTTGAAAGGAGCTTGCAGAGTATACGTCGTTCCATCCCAGTCATACCAGAGTTGGCTAAAGGTCGTCAGACCACGGAACAATCCCAATGTGGAGTTAGCCTTTAATGATGCGCCAGAGCCATCTGCGGGGATAGTGAGCGTGTACCCTTCGACACGGGACTCAATGTCCGCCACGGCCTCTTCTGATATGCTCTTGACAGGCCCTTTGGTGGTCAGGCTGAGGGTGAGCGAGCTGAGGGATTTCGCGCCTCGAATGGCCGACGCTGACGACGCGCCGCGGTCGGGTAGCAGCGCTTGCAGCTTGTCCTTGCGCAGGTAGGTGGAAGTACGCGACACGGCGGCTTTGAGGTCGGAAGGAGCCTGGCTTATGCCCGAGAGCTTGATGGAGAACGACGACGAGAGGCGAAGAGGCGTGTTGCCCGTCGAGTATTCGCGCGGAAGAGGCCACAAGGCAAAGGCTGGGGTTACTGTGAGCAACACCGAGAGGGCAATTGCGGGCAACATTGTGGTAATGCTGAGAGTCTCGAACTAGTGTTGTCATCTTTTATGTATGAGCAGAAATGAACAGATTGCATGGTGGCTGAATGGTGATAGGGCTGCTACCGATTTAGCAATACGTCAGCTGGTGTGTGTTCGGGAGCCATATGGCGCGCGTTCCATACGTTGACAAGCTTTTCCAACGTCGAGTGCATGTGGTCGAAAGCACATCACTCCATCCCCGAGCCTGTCGGCTCTAAATCCTACAGAGCTAAAGGCTGACAAAGGCTGGGCTTGAGATGAGCAGGCAACATCTGCAAAACTCCTGGGTGAGGCTCAAACAGCCCCACTCTGTTGAATTCTCGGGTGCCTGCTCGGAACACAATGATTGGTCGATGAAGGTATACCTTGATGAAAATTCAACTAAATTTGGGAGGACCCTTACAGCATTCTGAGAACGTTCCAAGAATGGCCCCCAAAAAATAGATTTGAACAGTGGGCAATTTCGAGCCTGATACTGTATGGTGATATTGATTGAGATGGTCCATTTCATCTCCAAAGTGTTGAAGAAGCTTTTTCAGCCTCGTACGGTCTGTAAGTACATGTACGTACCAAGCTGTCTGTCGTTCAGAACTGTAGTCAATCACTCTGTTTAATTGATTTCGTGATTCAATTTACTGTGACACCCCACAACGAATATAAAATTTTGAACGAGTTGTGAGCTTGAATGTTCCTGCCAAGCTCAAACTTGAAGGTCCAGAATCTTCTTTGGAAAAGCTGCCCCTTTCATCCGGGACAATTCTTATAGCAAAGCGCCGGTCGGAACGATGTATCCTCCTGGGAGATTGTCAAATTCCGAATCACAGAAATCTGGCAGACATATGTCGTAAAGTTTGATGAGGGTACTTAAGCGCCAGGCGCTTTTCCCAAAGGGGCGGTTCCACTAGATTCAAGCACTAACAAACATAGTTACACGTGACCCAAACAATTTTGGCCTCAGGCAGAGTCCGCAAGTCGCGTTCTCTGAGCTCAACTTCTCCTCAAGTCCTATTGCTGGCCTATACACTTATAGTGACTCTTGATAAAATACAAGGTCAGTCTCGATACAAACCTAGAGGATAACTGCTTATTTTTTGTGTTAAAAGATACTAGCGTCCGTTTCATGATCTAGAAACTGAATTCTTCAAAAGATGGCTACAACCAGTGCTATTCATGACCCACTGACCATCAACCTACGCCGACAAACCACACTATTACTGGCGACTATCCCAAACCCCTCAAAATATGCGACAGACATCATCAACGTAAAGTCTACTACGGACCTTCTCGTTACATTATCGCAGTTGCTACAAGTTCCGGCCTTCACCTTGACTATCGCAACTCTCTATCAACCCATTCTATTCGATCTCTGCGTACGATGGCTAGACGTAGTAGAAAATACAGAAGAACAACTGGTGGCGTTGTGTCTTCTGCTAGAAAACCACGAAGAATTGTTCCCGTATGTGCGGAACTTTTTTTAGTCGTTGTCTCTGATCGAGTTTTAGGATATTGTATCGGGTTTTGAACACACCAACATTCTCTGACGGGCTACTGGCCTTTATCAACGCCGCCCCGTCCCCCCTTTCTATCGATGTACCCCGTCTACAGCGCTTGCTCCTCGCACAATATCGAATTTTACATGCCAACCGCGAATTACCTCAACTTCTTATATGGTCATTATCTCCTCTATCAAAAATCATTTGGACTCCGCATCTAGACCACGGTGTCCGGCTTCTTGCTATCCGTTGTTATGCCCTTCAGAGTGGCATGGGGGAGGCTGAACGGGAGGTTATGGAAAGGGAGGTGCTTGGTGAACCATACGGAGTTGATTGTCAGATGGAGTATGGGACAAATTTGGATGGTACTAGAAAGGAGGTGGACGGATGGATCTTCCCCGTTCTCGAATTGCAACGCATCAAGGAAACACGGGAAAAGATCGCCTATGAGGACCAAGATTACTACTCGAATGACGAAGAGTCCGTCACACATGTCCAACCTTCCGAGCTCAGGTAATTGTTACCCTTTGATTTTCCAGGGCTAGAGAATAACTTTCCCTCCAGCCAGCAGCTCGTCAACATCCATGGGATCTTCCTGCTTCGATCTCTAAGCCAAAATTCATCTACACCAACATCACCTCTCATCTCCACACCGACGACGGCTGAAGCTCTTCGGACACTTGCTCTACATATCTCTCTCCGCCTTCCAACTCTCCTTACATCTCCGCCGTCTTCTGGGAAGTCCCTCTTCCTTCAACATTCCGCGGGACTCATCTACCCTGGCGTGAAGAACCAAATTATCACCATACACCTTGCCGACACTTCGTTGGATCCACGGGCTCTTCTTGGGTCCTACGTATCTTCGCCAACTCAGCCAGGTACATTCGAGTGGAAGGAGGGTGTTCTCGTTCGCTCGTTGCGGGAAGGTAAATGGGTCGTCTTCGAAGATATCGATCGGGGCAGCAACGAGGTTCTCGGTGTAATCAAGCCTTTGGTGGAGTCTCTCAAACTAGGAAAGTGGATTGGTGGGCGAGCATCCCTCCATGTCCCTAGTCGTGGCCGCGTCGTTGCTGCCGACAGCTTTGCGCTGTTCGCCACCAGGTCAACAATGCCTTCCAGGAACGGAACCTTCGCAGCTCCCGTATTCTTTGGAGCACATAAATTCCATGAGATCATCATACAATCACCATCCCCAGAGGAGTTGCGCACAATTCTCGACTCGCGCTTCCCACGTCTGGCAGGCAATGCGACTCTCGCCATCATCCGTCTATGGGAGGGCGTCAAGGCTCTTGGCCCAGCAGCCTCAACGCGCGACACCGGCCTCCGCGAGCTTGAAAAGTTCTGCATGCGTGTGCAGAGACTCCTTCCCTCTTCCTACCAACCCATGGACGTTGACATGGACGACTCCGCCGCCCCCCTCCCCATCGCGGCCATCTTCCCTAATCCCACCCTGCGCGAAGACATCTACCTCGAAGCCCGGGACGTCTTCTTTGGCGCTGGAGTCCTTACCACCAGCGCGCGCGCGCACGCCGACTCCATCGCGCAGATCATCGCAGACCACCTCGGACTCGAGCCCGACCGCCGCGCATGGGTTCTCACCGGCCGTACGCCTGAGTTCGACCTCGAGAAAGACGTTAACGGCACCATCATTGCTGCGCGTATCGGGCGCACTCACCTCCCCGCGCGCACGACGAAGATGGGTATATCACAAGCTGCGGTGCGCCCATTCGCGATGCACAAACCGGCCGTACTCCTTCTTTCACGCATTGCGACGGCGGTCTCGCTGGCGGAGCCTGTCCTCCTGACAGGAGAGACTGGTACAGGAAAGACGAGCGTGGTTACGCATTTGTCGTCTCTGCTGCGTCGTCCGCTGATTTCGTTGAACTTATCGCACCAGACTGAGTCGTCTGATCTGCTGGGTGGGTTCAAGCCGGTTGATGCGCGAATACCGGGCGCGGTGCTGCAGCAGAGGTTTTTGGATCTTTTTGGAGGGACGTTCAGTCGGAGGAAGAACGAGAAGTTTGAGGTTGAGGTCAGGAAGGCGGTTGCTGAGGGGAAGTGGAAGAGGGCAGTGGGTTTGTGGAAGGAGAGTAGCAGGTTGGCGAGGGATAGGATACAAGCTAAAGGAGTTTCAG
>JABCKT010006489.1:0-93042 GCA_018858115.1 Tephrocybe rancida
AATAGTTTTTTTTGCTTTTGTAGAGGCTCAGGATGCTTGATCTAGGCCGTATTTTAGGTGTACAAATTTTTTTTTTTTCCAGACCCAATTTGGCGGTAGTACACAAGTAGCGGTGGCTAAGTGAACTGCACCATACAAGCAGGGAGTTATTCGGCTACTCTTCCATCAATGACAATACTACATACGTACGCTAAAGGCCAACTAAAGGTAGATTAAACTGCGATCATCAAGGCTTCTTTGTTTCTCACCTTCAGGGTTGGTGACACAATGAGCTGCCAGGAACTTAAGACTTAAGCACCTGCTGCGACTATGATGTCAACCTCATACCCACTTGCAACTTAACCTCCATGCCCCCCGTTAACCCCCATCCAGTGACGAATGAAGACCCAAGGAGTCTCAGTAAGTGAAGTTCCTGGAATTTCTGAGTGGTCTCTTGACTATGCAATATATCACTTGCCGCTGCAGGGGTCGGTGCGATTTCGATTTGAGACACTATTTCCGTGCTCACCTGGATTGTGCGATGCGAAAACTTCAACGACTCTCGATAGATAAAGTCGGTGTGTTCCACTGTACGCAATATTTAGCGGCTGACAGTGAGGATTTGAGATCACTTGTGTGCCTTCTGTTCTGTATGGACACAGCGGTTACGGTCGGGTAAGTAACATGGCCAATGGTACCTTCACCTCGCTGATCTCGTACTACAGGGCCATATTTGCGACATATGCATACACGTACGCCCATAAACCCCATCCAAAGTCTAACTGTCTAAACGAGGCACAGCCGCACACAATGATATGATCGAGTGGATGTCCTTGACTCACTGCTGTGGTCATATATGGTAGTCGTGTTTATCGATTCAAGCACCTCTTTTGTCGCCCACTTGTTTTTAAGATATCCGTGTGTATGCTTGCGCCGTCATCATGATGCTGCCTAAAGAGTAACACCCAGGATTTACCGCTTGTTGGACGCCAACAGAATTCTTCCCGGATTCACTTTGTTACTGACTTTCACAGCTTGGGGAGTCTGACTCAAAGCTGGCGTTGGCGTGATTGGTTTGGGAACGTACGCGCTGTGTCCTTCTGTACTACTACTCTACGAGGACATGATCGACAGAAGCTTCAGATTGTGGGTCCATCAAATACATGATCACCAGTTGGCTGTCTTTCGATTTCGCAATCGACTTTTACATCGCAAGTAAGTTCGAAATTCAAATATAACAATATTGGCGGCAGAATTGAAGACATTATAACAGTCACGCTCATCGTCCTACTGCTAAGTCCCGCACTGGATTTCGGAGGTCCAACTCGGTCATCCACCGCCTCGTGCGTGCTGCACAATTCAAACTGGTGCATCACAGACCACTTGTCGGACGACAAGTCAACTACAGCCCTTCCAGGATGCTTTGCAGCAGTGTTTGCCGCAGTTGTTGTCTACCTGAAATACCCCACGACCCGTTATTTTGCTATACTCGGCATTGCCGTTGGCCTGGTGTATAATATCGTTAGTGATTGATTTGTTTGCCATCATAGAGTCTCCAGTTCAATTTCCACTAGACAGGCAGTCATGGATACTCTCCTCGTGCGCCACAGCTCGAGGGAAGATATCAAGGGCGGAAGAGTACGTCGTGTCCTCAGCGCCATTCTCCACTTAATTGAATACTGATACCTACTATGAAGACACCTACAAGTGCCCTCCGGCAACTGGAGAAACTGGGTCCCTTCCCGGCATAGTGACTCCCGCAAAAGGTCCGGCTCAATTACAATTCCCAGTAATAGCGTCAGAATAGTAGCCTTGTCTGTGCTGGCCTACTCATGGTTGTACAATCAATCTAACATACCCAAATTATACCACGCTATAATTTGGAATCTACGTGAAACAGTAATTTCGCAGGGTTAGGATTGATCTACCTACTGTAACCTAGCGCCGAATTTTTGGCTGACAGCTGAATCCTGTGGCGACTGATGAGTGGGAGCGTTTCTTCATTGCCACAATTATTGCATATTGATCTCGGCACCCTCAGATGATAGATCGTCGGGGGCCGTGGTCGGCCCTTTCGCAAGCATATTAACCTCGACAACCATTATTTTACGTAATTCTATACGCTGCACGTAGAAAACCAGAGAAAACCTCCGCTAGTGGAGATATACATCCCATTAGCAAAATAGCTGAAGGAGGAGCGTAGGATTATTGCATACTTGAGCCCACACCCCCCTTGAAAGCTGACCGGTTTCAGGGAGGCCGGAGGTCTAGACTCCTTGCTCAATCGCAATTGAGCCAGGCTCACGCTATAATAGTAGGTGGGTGTATGTACGACATAAAAACATCGCCGCCGTGTGTAGATATGAGCAATCTCCCCCGATCTATGTTTTGGGGTTCGAAATACCTTTTAGTCAAAGTCGATCTCGGTAAGGTGCGCATATACGAAGTCTGACACACCGCGATAGCTACCCTTCTGTCCTCCCATCAGTATGGACCATAGCCACTTCCACCAACCGCCACTACGGAGCCTCCTTTCAATATGCCTGGCAACGTCGCCTGGATGGCAATGACTTGTACAGATACACATGATTTCGGCACACGTAGTCCACAGTTACACTAGTTCACCTCGAAAAGCCGCATTGTGAAGGATGCGGTGGATCCGCACATTCTTGAGTCGCGCATCTCGATCATGTCGCGCCCCTGGGTCCTGAATCAACTCCAACCTCAGTGTCAAGGTCCCGAGGGCGACCGTAGCGATTTTCTGCGCGCTGCCTATAGCTTGATCGAACGGGTTCACATAGTCAACCTGGTACCCCGCGAGCGCCTTTCCCCCATACCCTTCGCCATCGTGATCTTGTACACCAGAGCAATCAGAAAGAGCAGCGATTTCCGTCCTCAACCATCCAACCCTATCGAGGATGATGACGCTCTCCACGACGGGACCGAGGAGGCAGTGGAGGTGGGGGGACGCAAGGCGCGGGGCGAGGGGTGTCGTTGGGTCGGGGTGTGCTTGGTCTTGGAAACTCCCGGGGCCGCTTCTGAATGTTCGGGATTTTGGGGTGTGGAGAGGTCGGGAGAGGACGAGGTGTTGAAGGGATCCAAGGGGGAGGGAGAGACGCAGAAGGGGAGCCCGGTACAGCGGAAAGTCCCAGTACACTCATCAGGTTATAACAGCACCCCACCGCGACGATGGCGGCGGGATACCAGTGGTGTTCTTGTGGGAGGGGCAGCGCTGCGTGGAGTATATCGGGCGTCAGGGAGCCGCACGCGTGCATCGCGACGAGTAGGACGGGTGTACGCGCAGGTCTGGGGGGGACCCACTCGTCCACCGTCTTCGCGAGCTTCTCTGGGTCGATGCGGATGGTTATATGCGCTATACCAGTGATTTGGGGACCTGCGTGTCTCAGGCCCATGTGTCTGCCCGAGATCGCCGTCCAGCGCGAGTGCAGGGGTGTCAAGGAGGTCGTGTTATACTTGGCCGGCACCGACGTCGACTATGCGTGCGTGTTTTGGGAGGGGCAGAGAGGAGATGAAAGAGACCATGCGGTGAGCCCCGTGTGCCTTTTTCGGGGTCATGCCAAATGTGTTTCGGGTTGGAGGGGGCGGGAGGGGGATTGGGTCTTGTGGGATTTGGGAGGTTTTGAGTGTTGCGAGGAGGGGATGGGTGCGAGGTAGGATTTGAGGAGGGATCGCCATGAAGGACAGGGAGCCTGAGGGAAAGCATCGGCGGAGGGTAACGTTGTATGTGTTGTGTCACGGTGGTTGATTTGTTGGTATGGGGGTTTGGAGAAGAGGTGGTGGATTTCGGAGAGTTGATCCATAATATTAGGGGGGGTCAGGTATTAGGGGAAGTCAGGCTCCTCGAGCTCGATTCTCGAACGATTCAGGAAAGCAATTTAACAACGGTTGGTATAATCCAAATGCTGAATCGCGTGGAACCGCAATCTCCCGAAACGCGTGAATCCTTCCAGAATCGCGCTAGAGGCGAAACTCGCGTGAACCTGTAGCGATTCAAGGTGATTTCAGCCTTGAAACTCACACGCTCATAACTAGTGGAATCATGTCCTAAAATCGCCTCTTCAAAACATGTGGAGTCGGGGAGGTCAAGGCAGACGGCGATCTTGGCGCGATTCAGAATTTTCGCATTAACGTTCAATCGTTGCACGAATCTACCGTGAATCGAGGAGCCTGACCCCTATTGGTAGATGTCATCGCGGGGTGATCGGTCTAATCGGCCGGGGTCACCGGTTGTCTGTTCTTCTACCAACCACTATATACAAAGCGCCGGGTGCGGGGAAGTTGAATGCTTTGTGAATAGGCAGAGAGAGATTGTCTAGCAGTGGACTTAGTATTACGGGCTGAAAAAGAGGACTGGTTTTTTTGATTATTTTGATTTTCGCGACTTCTGCCAGTGAACTCGCGCAAACACGCGTAGACATCATTCGGTGAAAGCACTGCGGCAGCTGTACTACTATACCACATCCAAATGACAATCACCTCTATCCCGCAACCATGCCCCTCTTCCTCCCTTTATGCCTTGTCTTAATGCTAGTGGCCCCCCTCCTTCGTACCCTCCTCCACCAACTTTGTTCCCCCTCCGCCACCTCTAGCCCCCCCTCTCCCTCCTCACAGGCTCCCTCGCCGCCCTTAGGACGGCTTCTCCTGGCGTGCTTCAGTTCGTCATCATCATGCCCTTCCCCCGCGCCACTAAAATTGAATGCAATAGATCTTTTCTTATAGGCGATCCTGACTTTACGGCCCAATACATCACGTACTGCTATAGAGGCCTGCGCGATTTCTATCGAGGATACAATTTCATGCTGATCTGAACTGTGCGGCGTGAAGACTTCAACGACTCTAGGTGGATAAAGTTGGTGTATTCCACTGTATGCACTGCGTGCTGCCTGACAGTGAGAATATAGATTCGGCATGCAGTTGTGTAAGTAACATGAGCGACAGTAGCCTTCAGTTTTCTCATCACTCACCACAGGACCACGTACTCGGCATATGCTTTCACGTATGCACATACACCCCATTCAATGTCTCTGCCTAACCTAAATTCAGCCGCGAAACTACTACTACGCAGAGGATTTTCTCAACCCACTATGGTCGTACATAGTGTCCGCAATCATCTTCTCAACGACCGCCTTTGTCGTCCACATATTTTTAACATATCGGTCCGCATGCTCACGCCGTTATCATCCTGTTGTCTCACAGTTATGTATAACCCAGGATATACCGCCTTACAAACTGCAACAAAATTATAGGCGTTCCCATCGTGCTGCTAACTTTGGCGTCTTGGGTGGTTGGGATCTGTACTACTGTGTCGTTGACTGGGTCGGCAATGTACGTGTCGTGTGGCAGTGCTACTCGTGTGGGGACAACGGTATTGACAGAAAGCTTCGGGCTCTAGCAGATTGCCCAAGACACAGTCCCTCAAGCCATTGGTCACGTTTTGGCTGTCGTTCAATGCTATACTCGACTTTTTCATAGCAAGTTAGTTTAAACTTCTGAAAACAATGATATTCGAGTAGCAGAATTGAAGGGGCCCTAACAGTCATACTCAGCATCCTCCTGCTATGATCCCGAAGCGGATTTCAGAAGTCCAACTCAGTCATCGACCGCCTCGTTCGAGCTGCATTCCAAACTGGTGCGTCACAGACTATTAGCACTTATTTGTTGGACGCTATTTATTGTCCCTTTAGGATTCTTGGTAGCAATATTTACCCTGACCTCGCTCATTCTCGACCTGAAATATCCCAAATCGCACCACCACGGTATCCTAGTCCTTCCTGCTGGCCGAGTGTACAGCGCCGTCGGTGGCTTTTCTTTATTCGACCTACCTCAAACTCAACTCTCCCTGATCAGTCGATCATGGATACCCTCCTCGTGCGCCACAGCCTGAGAGAAAAAGTTAGGGATGAAAGAGTATGTGTTCAGCACCATTTCGAATTCAACCTGTTCTAATCCCTACCATGCAGACAATAATGAGCGCCATATGGCAACTCGAGGATCTGGGGTGACTTCCTGGCACAAAGACTCCGGCGAAAGGCCCAGTTGAATTCCGATTCCCCGTGATGGCGATAGAGTCGTAGCTTTGCTGCCCGTGCTGGCCCATGGTGTAGCTGTCGATCACTCTGGGTAGTTCCTAATAGTATTACCATATATCTGAATCCCGTGGCGGCTGATGTAGGTGCGTTCATTCATTGCCACAGTATTATTGGATATTGATCTGCCCCCAGATGTCAGGAGCCGCAGGCGAACATTCCTGAAGCAACCTTGAAAAACTTCAATTTAGATGTTTTTATATTCAAATTTGCACCTTCCGTTTGAATACCATCAACTTGAAAATGGTAATCAGGGCAACACCGGGGCGTACTAAATTGTCCTAGATTCAGAACAACAAAATTCTGTACACTTGCTGTAAGCTTATCGCCGTCGGCGTTCGAAGGCGACAGAAATCGTAACAAACGGAACTCGCCAGTTCTATTCTCGTTCTCTGAAGCTTGATCTCCTGCCGCTTGTCCGCCACCGCCTTGTCTAGCCTGGTTGCGCAAGTTTCTATTGGCATATATGTATACAAAAATTTTGGCTTCTGGTTTGCTTCGGCCCGTCGAGGCTCAAATTACGCTCTACCTTAACCACTTTGAGACAGTCCGAGATATGCGCCGGGTCATCGTGACGTCCTCTTCCTTCCTCTTCCTATACTCGAATCGCGAGAACTGGGACTAAAGGCCGATATGCCATAACATTGTGCCAGAAATTGTCAAAGAACCCTCACCGTCAGCCGACGTAGCTTTCAACGGGGTTCAACTTCAATTAGAGATTGCTTATTTTAGACCTGTCACCCCGTGTAGGTCCAGCCTGCAGCCTCGCACCTAGCTGTGAGTTATTCGGGTGCCTATTCCGTCAATGACAACATACGCTAAAGGCCAACTAAAGAGAGATTAGACTGCGGTCATCAAGGCTTCTTTATTTCTCACCCTCAGGGTTGACAAAATGAGACGGGGAAGTTAAGTACAAGCTGCAACTCGGACTATGTCAACCTCATACCCCACTTGCGACTTGACCTCCATGCTCCCCGTTAACCTCCTTGCAGTGATGAACGAAGTCCCAAGGAGTCTCGGTGCGTGAACTGCTAGGAATTTCTTTGAGTCTTCCTTGATGATTGTCACTTTAGAACCTGTCCGGGCTGGTAACCTAGCACCGCTCCTAATGGGGTGCTCGAGTGCGTCACTCGCCAAGCTCTTCTTCCGTGTCCCTAAATTCCAACGCAGTCAATCTCTATTTATACGGGATCTTGTCCGTGCAATATATCACGTACCGCTACAGAGGTCAGTGCTATTTCGATTTGGGATACATCTCTGCTCATCTGGGACTATGCTATGCGAAGACTTCAATGACTCGCGATGGATAAAGTCGGTGTGTTCCACTGTGCGCAATATGTAGTGGCTGACAGTGAGGATTTGAGATCACTCGTATGCATTCTGTTCTTTATGGACACAACGGTTACGCTCGGGTAAGTAGCATGTCCAATGGTACCTTCACCTCGCTGATCGCACACGACAGGCTCCCGTTTGCGACATATACATACGCGTACGCCCATAAACCGCATCCAAAGTCTAACTGTCTAAACGAGGCACAGCCGCGAAAAATATAATGAGCAAGCGGATGTCGACCCACTGTGGGCATATATAGTAGCCCTGTGCATGCATGGGTGCACCTCCTTTGTCGTCCACTTGTTTCTAACACATCGGTGCGTATGCTTGCGCCGTCATTATGATGTTGGCTAAAGAGTAACACACAGGATGTACCGCCTGTCAGACGGCAACAGGATTCTTTCTGGATTTACTTTGTTACTGACTTTTGCAGCTTGGGGAGTCGGATTCAAGACTGCCGTTGCCGCGACTCATTTGGGAGGGTACGCGCCGTTTCGTTTGTACTACTATACGAGGATATGACTGACAGGAGCCTCAGAGTGGTTCACGTAGAGCCCATCAAGTACATTCTCACCCTTTGGATGTCTTTTGATTTTGCACTCGACTTTTACATCGCAAGTAAGTTCGAAATTCAAATATAACATATTAGCGGCAGAATTGAAGGCACCGCAACAGTCACGCTCATCATCCTACTGTTGAAGTCCCGGACGGGATTTCGGAGGTCCAACTCGGTCATCTACCGCCTTGTGGGTGCTGCAATTCAAACTGGTGCGTCACAAACCACTTGTAGGATGGCGAGTCCACTACAGCCCTTCCAGGATCCCTTGCAGCAGTATTTGCCGGGTCCTCGGTTATTATCCTCCTGATATACCCCGAGTCCCGTTATTATGCTATACTTGGCCTCGCCGCTGGCCGGGTGTACAGTATCGTCAGTAATTTATTTGTTTCCCATCATGGAGTCTCCAACTCAACTTCTACCGGATAGTCGGTCATGGATACTCTCCTCGTGCGCCACAGCTTGAGGGAAGATATCAAGGGCGGAAGAGTACGTCATGTCCTCAGCGCGATTCTGTACTTAATTGAAAACTGATATCTACTATGAAGACTCCTTCAAGTGCCCTCCGGCAACTGGAGGAACTGGGGTCCATTCCCGGCATAGTGACTCCCGCAAAAGGTCCGGCTGAATTACAATTCCCAGTCATCGCAATGAAGTAGTAGCCTTGTTGTCTGTGCTGGCCTACTCAAGGTATACATAGTTGTTCAATAACGTCTCTAGATACCTACTATATATGTATAATTAATCTATCATACCCACGTTGCAATTTAAGTGCACATGAAACTATAATTTTGGGTGACGATCCACCCACCTACTATAACCTAGCGCCGAATTTTTGGCTGACAGTCTGCTGAATCCTGCGGCGGCCGACGAGTGTATATTGATCTTGGCGCCCTCAGATCGTCGGGGGCCGCGGGCGGCCGAGCAACCCGACAACCTTAATTTTTACCTAATTTTATACGCCGCACATAGAAAACCGAGAAAACCTCCGCCAGTGGAGATATACACCCCTAGACTTCGGCAGCGCTCTTTGCGCGCGCGTTGCCGTTGCTATCCAGCAGCTAGCGCGTCCACACTACTCTAAATTGCTCAATTGCAATTGGGCCCTGGCCCACGCTATAATAGTCGATGAGTTGTATGTACGACATAGTGTTTCTACAACATCACCGTGTGTAGGATCTGTTGCAATCTCCCCCGGTCTAAGTTTTGGGATACCTTCTAGTCAAAGTCAATCTCGGTAAAGTGCCCATATACGAAGGCTGACACACGGCAATACAGTAGCCTAGCTCAACGGAGGTACGACTGATGGTGTTTGTCTAGGAGAGACTAGCAATATCCACCCTTCTGCCCTCCCATCGGTCTGGACTTTTTGCCACTTCCACCCATCGCCACTACGGAGCCTCCTCCTTTCAACATGCCTGGCAACATTGCCTGGATGGTAATGGCTTGCAGAGATACATATAATGTCGGAAAACGTGGTCCTCTCACACCAGCTCACCTCGAAGAGCCGCATTGGAAGTATGTGGATCCGCGCGTTCTCGAGCCGTGCGTCTCGGCCGTATCGCGCCCCTGGGCATTGAACCGACTCCAACCTCTCTGTCACGGTTCTGTCACGGTCCCCGCTCTGGTCTCAGCCTTGATTGAGGAAACACCCAATTATACGCTTTCGACCTTCCCAAACTAGATCTGCACGAAATTAAGTCCTGCACTCGCCACAAGTCGATGTACTAGTCGCAAAATCAACCCACATGGCTTCAGGCTAACTCCAAGATTAAATATTTCGCACTTGGCGCACTACACCACAACACGGCACCGTCTGTCTCTTCGGGGGGGTATAATTGCCTACGATCGACACACATCGAGGGTCTGCATGCGCAGTCCTGATCATGCGCGAACGAGCATATTCAACAAGTTCCCGGCGGCTGGACAGCTCGTCGTTCCCTGCTCTGGAGTCACGCGAAGAGCATCGAATCAGTCGGCCTTCCCAGCGAATGTTATTTGGGGTGGTATCGAGGGTTTCTGCCGCCACAGTCAGCCCCGCGTCAGGGTGAGTTTCTCTGGCGGTCCCCTATCACTCTGCCTCGTTGAATCACCTGTCTCGTGTATCACCACCCCAGTATGGGGTCTCGAGCGCCTTGATCAAGTCAAATCCTGCATGCAGCACACCGCAGTTCGGGATCGAGGAGCATGCCGGCGCCACAGTGTCAAGGCAAAGGAGGATCGTCGCGTCGAAGTTGACGCATTCACGATGCAGTTGTGTCTTCAGTTTTGGCATAATACCCAGTAAGTTTCATGACGTTTCCTAGTGCAACAATTTTTGGTCTTCCTGACAGAAAATTAAATTAAATCCAGGGCTCTGTATCACCTCGTGTACTCATCATCACTCCATCTCCTCGCACTCAGGACTCAGTATCCAATCACACTCCTTACACCGTGACTGCAGTCAATCTCCCCAATTGTAGGACCGCGAGCCTTTCCGCCACGATCAGAACGCCATGCTAGCGGAACATTGATTAAGCCACATCACGGACCCGTACGCGTGTGCGAGATTCGAGGTTCGAAAGTGACAGGAAAATGAACGATACGGAGGCGCACAATCGAAGGCACATGTGTGCTTTAAGGGTCTGTGTCCGTGCTGAGCATATTCGATGGTGCCGAACACACGCTTGAAGCTCCACGGCTCCGCACACCCAGTCCATTCAGATCCTTACACTCCCTGGCCCGCAATGTAGGACTTCCATGGGCTTCGTAGGGCTCGAAGGGTAGCCGCGCAATGATGTTGTTCGGAGAGCACGAAGGGTTTGGGGCGAAAGAAATGTCCATGGCCAGGGTGTTGTCGGCGGGATCTGCGCGGTGATGTTGTTCGAAGGGAGATATGAAGAGTTTGAGGTGAAAGAAGAGTTGGGGTTTGTAGACGAACTGTGGGGACTGCTCGTTGTTCGAGGTTTATAGATACAATTTGAGAAGGATACTGTCACAAGTGTCTGAGCCTGGCCCACGCAGGAGGAGGGGTCAACCACTTGCAAGAATATCAAACTCTGAACATGCTGGAGATGAGCGTCGTATGCACTTGGTAGGCATACAATCCACTTTCAACCGATACTTAGTACTGCTTTCAAGTTCCTTTATCAAGTTTGCTCTGCGCAGGGTTATACGTATCTCCTCGTATCTCATTAAACCGCCCACCGAACAGCAGGTTGAAGACCCTCCGTCCGCTTCCCTCGAGTCGGGTCGTGGCTAGCACAAACGCGGCTCGAAGGGTATCTGTGTAGTGATGTTGTTCGCAGAGCACGAAGGCTTTCCGGGGCGAAAGAAGTATCCGTGGTCAGGGTGTCGTCATCGGGATCTGCGCAGTGATGTCGCTCGAGGGAGGTTTGCAGGGGTTTGGGCGGGAGACGACTTGGGATTAGAGAAGAGAATCGGACGAACAGTGACTGTGGAGCCGTAAAGGGAATGGAGTTGAAATTCGAGATCTACTGTACTGGCAGACATAACTCTGATACCTGAGCCCAACGCACACAAGGGGAAAGGTAAGCCGCCTGCGAGGATTGGGCACGGTGGAGATGGGCGCTATGAGCGTCGCATGCACTTGGTGGGCATAAGCACAGGCTGCTTTCCTCTCAAGTGTGCTCTGCGCAGGGTAGTTCCTCGTGTCTTATCGGATCGCCTGTCGAATAATAGGTGGAAGGCCTTCCGTCCGCTTCCCTCGAGTCGGGTCGTGGCCAGCACACAAACGCGACTCGGGGGGTATCTGCGCAGTGAAGTTGTTCGGAGAGCACGAGGGTTTCCCGGGGCGAAAGAAATATCCGTGGCAAGGGTGTCGTCGCGGGGTCTGCGCAGTGATGTTGTTCAGAGGGTTTGAGGGGTTTTGGGCAGGAGAAGACTTGGGATTTGGATTAAGAGAGTCAGACGAACAGGGATTGCAATTGTGGAGCCGCACAGGGAACGGGCCCACGTCTCGTCCCGTTGTTCGAGATCTACTGTACTGGCAGATATAACTCTAGGAGGGCCTGAGCCTAGCCCATGCCCGCGCAGGAGGAGAGGACCACCGCCTACGAGGATGTTCGAACTTTGCGCACGATGGAGATGAGCATGTCGCATGCACCTGGTGGGCATACAGTCAAATTTCAAGCGATAGTTCTGCTTTCTGTGACGTTTGCTGTGTTTCCTTGTATCTTATAAAATTGCCTGTCGTGTCGAACAGTAGGTTGAAGCAAAGCAAAGCGAGGGGGAAGACCCTCCGACGTCCGCTTCCCTCGAGTCGAGTCGAGTCGAGGTCGTGGCCCACACAAACACGAAAGAACTTTGAATGCATCCAGATCCAACCAGTGTTGCCAACACGAATTTTGACCTCCTCGAGTAGAAGGTGCGCCCTTGCCCGCACACACAGAGGAACCCCGCGCGTCACAGAGGAACTTCGGAGGACGCAGGTTCGAAGTTCAGGCTGAGGCGGAATCGCGTAATTATCATCAGGATGAAATGCTAAGTTATGTTCGGGCCAAATTCGGGCGCAATACCCACTCCCCGACAACCACTGAGTACTGAGTGCTGAGCCCCCCCTTCCAAGTGAGTCCAGAACGTACTTGATCGTCGGACGAACGGTGGCCCCGTTGAGCTTGAGGTGCAGGTGCGTCGGACGAACGATGACCCCACCAACCCCGTCGAGCTTCAGGTGCATCACGAAACCCGGCATTCAAATACACACGCGCAGCCTACTCGTATCCGAGTCACCATAAGATCCGAGCACCACTTCCATATAACAATATATGTACGTACATCAAATATGTACATACGCCTTTTCCTTCCACTTTCCCCTTCCCCCACCTCCCACCAGCAAGTCGAATGAATCCAACGAGGACTGCAAATTCATACGTCATGCCGCCCCGGGGAGGACGACGATAGCGACGTTCCGCCCACTGCCCGTGGCCTGATCGAACAGGTTCACGTAGTCCACGCCATAGCCCCTTAACGCCTTGTCCTCAGCGAGGGAGAATATTTCCGCCCTCAGCCACTCGACACGATCGAGGACGGGACCGAGGAGGCAGCGGAGGAGGTGGAGGGACGCGAGGCGCGGGGCGAGGGCGGGGTGCGGGGACGTGGTTGGGTCGTCTTTGGCTGAGTGATCGTGGGGGTACTCGGGTTCTGGGGGAGTTGGGCCTTCGCGCGGAAGTTGTGGGGTGTTGAAGGGGTGGGGGTTTGCGGCAGACGAGGGGGAGGAAAGCGGGGGGAACGCGACGGAAGAGAGGTCCACCCCAATCCTTCCCTCCGCCGCCCCCAAGAACGCGCCCCACGACTGGTACGCAGCGTCGTTCAGCCGCCCAAGGCGGCGCATCGCGGGTGTGCTCCCCGTTTGCGTGACTTTGAAAGGGGAAGCGAGGAATAGGCGCCGTGGTGGTGCTCTCCATGACAGGTCCGAGGAGACAGGGGAGGAGGTGGAGGGAGGCGAGACGCGGGGCGAGGGTGGGGTGCGGGGATATGGTTGGGTTGGGGTGTGCTTCGTCTTGGAAGTTCCTTGGGGTCTCCTCTGGATGTTCGGGATTTTGGGGCCGGGGGAGGACGGGGACGTGTTGGAGGAGTCCAAGGGGGCGGGGAAGACGCAGAAAGGGAAGTCCGGCACAGCGGAAAGTCCTCCAGCACATTCATGAGGTTATAACAGCACCCCACCGCGAGGATCACAGCGGGATACAAGTGTTGTTCTTTTGGGAGGGACAGCGCGGCGCGAAGTATGTTGGGCGTGAGGGAGCTGCATGCAGGGCGGTGTAGGCGCAGGTGCGGAGGGGGCCCACTCGTTGACCGTCTTCACCAGCGTCTCTGGGTCGACATGGATGGTTTTATGTGCTATACCAGTGATTTTAGGACCTCCGCGTCTCAGCGCCGCGCGTGTCTGCCCGAGATCACTGTCCAGTTCTAGTGCAGGGGAGTCAAGGAGGTCATGTAAGGCCTTTGTGAGGTATGCTTGGCCAGCACCGACATCTCCTATACGAGTATGTTTTGGGAGGGCCAGGGAGGAAATGAAGGACACCATGCGGTGGAACTCGTGTGCCTTTTTTGAGGACATACTGAATATGTTTTGGTCTGGAGGTGGGAGGGGAATTGGGCCTCACGGATTTTGAGTGTTGCAAGGAGGGGATCGAGGGGGGTTGGGGCGAGATATGAATTGAGGAGAGATTGCCATGAAGGATAGGAAGGGATGGCATCGGCGGAGGAATCGTTTGGATGAGAGTGGAGGATTTATTGGATCTGCGGATTGGAGAGGGGGTAGTGGGTTTGGGAGAGTTGATCCATGATATTGGTATGATGGTTCGACGTCGTCGCGGGTTGCTCGGTCAGCTTGGCCGAGGTCTCCGTCTGACTGTTCTTCTACCAACCACCATATATAAAGCGACAGTTGTTGGGGAGTTGAATCCCAGTGAAAAGTCCATCGAGCGAATACAAGCCAAAATGAGCCGAATCGGAGTGGATCGAGAGGAATCGAGCCGAAAAGATATCCCAATCTTATCCCAATCTGATTTTGACCTTTTTGACGTCACTGATCTTCCCGACCCGCTCTCCTTGACTTGTTCATGGCAATTCAAGTCAACTGACTTGTCCAATTTGTGCTAAAGACATTTGCTCAAGTAAAGGTGTCCACTGGATGGACTGAACTTGTCTGTTCCTTGTCTTTGGCCTCGTCCTGACAATATCTGCGTGATTAGATAATGTGAGCTTATATATAAGCTTCGTCGATGCACTTCTCTTCTTCCCGTTTCTCTTCTTCCAACCACCACCATCTCCTACTTTTGCCCTCGCTCTCGCTGCCAACACTGCCCTCCGTCGCCATCCTCCGCGAGCGACCGTCGACCGTGACGCGCCTTGCAGCCACCACCTAAAGCCTCAACGCGTGCAGGAACCAGTCGAACCACCAAGATCACCCATCCTCGCCCTCGCTGCAGAACCCGCCCTCCGGCAACTGCCTACGCTACTGTCAATAACGATGCCGATCTGGCGGCCGCCTCACGAGGCCTCAGTGTGTACAGGAGCTGGCGAGGACGTGGATCAGAAATGGACGAAGTTGAGAAGTTGAGGCAAGAAGGATGTCTGCCGCACGGTGCGTATATACTTACTCTTTCCTGCCACGAGTCCCAGCTCACGGATATCCAGGTTCGTAACCCCCGCCATTCCGTGCAAAACGGTGCGCATATAACGCACTCTTGTCACGGATTTCGACTCACAGATTCCACCGCCGCTGTCTGGTCACAGGTATGCATGTCATGTCCTGTCGCTGCGATCCTCAATATAAACTCCAGCAATGACTTGTGCATCTTGGGTACGCCTACTCAGTCTTCTATCGTCTGGACAAGGAATTCACTCTATTCCACAGGTAATAAAAGGACAGATCTTCGTCGACGACAAGTGGAGGTCAGGGAGGGAGGACGAGGCGGGCGAGGACGCCGCGCGCTGTCGGAGGCAGCATGTACTCGAGTATACAGTGGAACGATGGAGCAGGTTGAGGGGGACAAGGGTATCTTCTGAATATTACAAGCATGTATTCAAGTAGACAATAATAGACAACATCTGACCTTACTACTGGAATCGAGCAAGAATGAACGAGAAAGAAATGGGCCGAAAATCAATCGAGCCATATCGAAGCATAAATTTGAAGACTGATATCGCTCGATCCTGCTCGCTCTGGCTGTTCAAACGGCCCAAATATCGAGCCATACAAAGCCGGATCGAGCGAATTTATGCGGAGACGATTTGGCTTGTTTTCGCTCGTATCGGCTCGACGGACTTTTCACTGGGGTTGAATGCTTCACCTTGATGAGATAGGGAAAGATTGTCTGGCATGGACGGGCTGGATTTTTTGATTTTATTTTGATGTTCGCGATTTTTGAACTCCCGCAAACACGCGTAGACTCATCAATTGGTGAAAGGCTATATAGTAAAGCCTGCTAAAGCACTACGTATACAGAACTATACAGAACTGTACTATATCCAAATGTCAATCACATCTATTCTGCAGCCATACCCCTCCTCCTCCCTTTATCCCTTGCCCTTGTCTTAGTACTAATAGCCCCCCCCTCCGGGCCCTTCTCCGCCAACCGTGATTCGTTCCCCTCCGCCACCTCCCCGGCCCCCCTCTCCCTCCTCACAGGCTCCCTCGCCGCCTTTAGGACCGCTTCTCCTGGCATGCTTCGGTTCGTCATCATCATACTCTTCTTCCGCGTCACTAAAATCCAATGCAGGGAATCTTTTCTTATATGCGGTCTTGACTCTACAATACGTCACGTACAGGTATAAAGGTTTGCGCGATTTCTATTGAGGATACACCTTCATGCTGATCTGGACTGTGCGGCATGAAGATTTCAACGACTCTAGGTGGATAACGCTGGTATATTCCACTGTATGTACTCTGTGCTAGCTGGCATTGGAAATATAGGTTGCCTTTCTGGATTCTGTTCGTAATGGACACAGTACATGCAGTCGTGTAAGTAGCATGAGTGACAGTAACCTTCAGTTTGCTCATCACTCACCACAGTCGGACGTACTCGACATATCTTTTCACGTACGCACATACACCCCATTTATTGTCTCTGTCTAACCTGAATTTAGCTGCGAAAACTACTAGGGAAGATTTTCTCAACCCACTATGGCCATAAATAATGTCCGCAATCATTTTCTCAACAACCGCCTTTGTCGTCCACATATTTTTAACATATCGGTGCGCATGCTCACGCCGTCATCATTCTGTTGTCTCAAAGTTATGTATGACTCAGGATATACCGCCTTACGAGCTGCAACTAAATCATAGGTGACTTCATCGTGCTGCTAACTTTGGCGTCATGGGCAGTTTGGATCTGCACTACTGTGTCGTTGACTGGGTTGGGGACGTAGTACGTGTCGCGTGGCGGTGCTGCTCGTGCGGGGACAGTACCGACAGAAAGCCTCAGATTGGCCAATACAGAGTCCCTCAAGTCACCACCCACGTCCCGGCCGGCGCCTAATTGTTGCACTCGACTTTTTCGTAGCAAGCTATGTTAAATCTCTGAAAGCAACGATATTCGACCGGCAGAATTGAAGGGACCCTGACAGTCATGCTCAGCATCCTCCTACTACGGCCCCGAAGCGGATTTCAGAAGTCCAACTCAGTCGTTAACCGCCTCGTTCAAGCTACAACCCAAACTGGTGCGTCATAGACTATTAGCACTTACTTATTGGACGCTAATTATAGTCCCTCTAGGATTCTTAGGGGCAATCTTTACCCTGACCTCGCTTATTCTCTACCTGATATATCCCACATTGCACTATTACAGTATCCTCGGCCTTCTTGCTGGCCGAGTATACAGCGTCATCAGTGGCTTTTATTTATTTGACTTCTCAAACTCACTTCTCCCTAATCAGTCGATCATGGATAGCCTCCCGTGCGCCACAGCTTGAGGGGAAAGTCGGGGGTGGAAGAGTATGTGTTCAGCACCATTTCTACTTAGCCCTGTTCTAATCTCCATGCAGACACCGATGAGCGCCATCTGGGAGCTCGAGGATCTGGGGTGGCCTCCTGGTAGAAAGACTCCGGCGACAAGGCCCAGCTGAATTCCAATTCCCAGTGATGGCGATAGAATCGTATATACACTTGCTGTAAGCCTAACAAGCATTCAGAATTTCAAATTCAATTGAATCTGTTGATACCTAATTCAGTCCACTGGGAGCGTCGTTGAGGGTGCTCTCCCGAATGTCACGTCCAAACCCTATCGCCGTCGGCGTCCGAAGGCGACAGAAATTGCAAGAAACAGAACTCGCCGGTTCTATTCTCGTTCTCCGTGCCACTTGTCCGCCACCACCTTTCTATCCCTGTTGCGTAAGTTTGTATGGATACATATACTGAATTTTAGCTTCCGGTTTGCTTCAAGTCGAGGCCAGGTCAAGGCTCAAATTACGCCCTACCCTAACCACTTTGAGACACCAGGATATGCAAAACGCCGGGTCATCGTGACGCCCTCTCCCTTCCTCTTCCTACACCCGAATCGCGAGAACTGCGACCAAAGGCCGATACGTCATAACATATGTGCCAGAAATCGTTAAGGAACGCTCACCGTCAGCCGACTTATGTAGCGTTCAACAGGGTTCAACTTCAATCAGAGATTGTTTAATTTAAACCTGTCAACAGGGGCAGGTCCTACCTCGTACCCTAGCAGTGAGTTATTCGGGTTACTATTCTGTCAATGATAATACTACATGCATACGCTAAAGGCCAACTAAAGGTAGATTAAACGCGGTCCTCCAGGCTTCTTTGTTTCTCACCTTCAGGGTTGACATGTACAATGAACGGGGAACTTAAGTACAAGCTGCGACTCTGTCAATTTCATACCCCACTTGCGACTTAACATCCATGCCCCCCGTTAACCCCCATGCATGGATGAATGAATACCCAAGGAGTCTCAGTAAGTGAACTTCCTGGAATTTCACTGAGTGGCCGCTTGATTATCGTCACTCTAGAACCTGCCCAGGTCGTAGGACCATTTCTACTAGGGTGCTCGAGTGCGTCGCTGGCCAAGCTCTTCTTCCATGTCCCTAAATTCCAACGCAGTCAATCTCTACTTATACGCAATCTTGTCCATGCAATATATCACATATCGCTCCAAAGGTCAGTGCGATTTCGATTTGAGAGACATCTCCGTGCTCATTTGGACTGTGCGATGTGAAGACTTCAAAGACTCTCGATGGATAAAGTCGGTGTGTTCCACTGTACACAATACTATGTGGCGGCTGACAGTGAGGATTTGAGATCACTCGTGTGCCTTCTGTTCTGTATGGACACAGCGGTTACGGTCGGGTAAGTAGCACGGCCGATGGTACCCTCACCTCGCTGATCGCATACTACAGGGTCACGTTTGCGACATATGCATACATGTGCGGCCATAAACCCCATCCAAATCCAACTGTCTAAACGAACCACAGCCGCGCACAATATTATGACCAAGTGGATGTCCTCGACTCACTGCTGTGGCCATATATGGTAGTCGTGTTCATCCATTCAAGCACCTCCTTTGTTGTCCACTTGTTTCTAACGCACCGGTGCGCATGCTTGCACCGTCATCATGATGTTACCTAAAGAGTAACACCTAGGACTTACCGCTTGTCGGACGGCAACAGAATTATTTCTGGATTCACTTTGTTACTGACTTTCGCAGCCTGGGGAATCGGAATCAATGCTGCCGTTGCCGCGACTGGTTTGAAAACGTACGCTCCGTGTCGTCTGCACTACTATACGAGGGCATGATTGACAGAAGTTTCAGATTGTCCAACATGGCGTCCATCAGATACATGGTCACCCTTTGGCTGGCTTTCGATTTCGCAGTCGACTTTTACATCGCAAGTAAGTTCAAAATTCGAATATAACAGTAATGGTGGCAGAATTGAAGGCACTGTAACAGTTACGCTCATCGTCCTATTGCTGAAGTCCCGGACTGGGTTTCAGAGGTCCAACTCGGTCATCTACCGCCTCGTCGGTGCTGCCATTCAAACTGGTGCGTCACAGAACACTTGTCGGACGACGAGTCAACTACAGCCCCTCCAGGATTCTTTGCAGCAATATTTTCCGCGGCCGGGATTGTTGTCTACCTGAAATACCCCACAACCCGTTATTACGCTATAATCGGCCTTGCCATTGCCCGGGTGTACAGTATCGTCAGTGATTTATCTGTTTGCCATCATGGAGTCTCCAACTCAATTTCTACTGGGCAGGCGGTCATGGATGCTCTCCTCGTGCGCCACAGCTTGAGGGAAGAGATCAAGGGCGGAAGAGTACGTTATGTCCTCAGCGCCATTCTCTACTCAATCGAATCCTGATGTCTACTATTAAGACACCTACAAGTGCCCTCCGGCAACTGGAGGAACTGGGGTCCATTCCCGGCATAGTGACTCCCTCAAAATGTCCCGCTGGATTACAATCCCCGGTCATCGTGATGAAGTAGTAGCCTTGTTGTCTGTGCTGGCCTACTCAAGGTCTAGTTGTTCGATAACGTCTCTAGATATCTACCATACGTGTATAATTAATCTATTGTACCCAAATAATACCAAGTTGCAATTTAAGTTCACATGAAACTGTAATTTCGCTGGGTGACGATCGACCCACCTACTGTAACCTAGCGCTGCGGCGACCGACGGGCGGAAGTGTTCATTCGTTGCCATAACTATTGTATATTGATCCCGGCGCC
Source organism: Tephrocybe rancida (assembly GCA_018858115.1). Taxonomy (NCBI): domain Eukaryota; kingdom Fungi; phylum Basidiomycota; class Agaricomycetes; order Agaricales; family Lyophyllaceae; genus Tephrocybe; species Tephrocybe rancida. Next base: position 20,169 of record JABCKT010006489.1, read on the forward strand.
CTCAGATCGTCGGGGGCCGTGGAGCAACCTCGACAGCTTTAATTTTTACCTAATTTTATACACCGCCGCACATAGAAAAACCAAGAAAACCTCCGCCAGTGGAGATATACACCCCTAGACTTCGGTAGCGCTCTTTGCGCGCGCTTTGCCGTTGCTAGCTAGCGGCTAGCGCGTCCACACTACTCTGACTTACTGAATTGCAATTGGGCCTGGGCTCACGCTATAATAGTTGATGGGTATGTACGACATAATGTCTCCTACAACATCGCCGCGTGTAGGATCTGCAGCAATCTCCCCCGGTGACCCGGTCCAAGTTTTTGGGGTTCGAGACATCTTTCAGTCAAAGCCAATCTCGGTGAAGTGCCCATATACGAAGGCTGACACACCGCAATAGCCGCCTTTCTGCCCTCCCATCGATCTGGACCATAGCCACTTCCACCAACCGCCACCACGGAGCTTCCTCCTTTCAGCATGCTGCATGCCTGGAAACATCACCCGGGCGGCAATGACTTGCACAGATACACATAATGTCGGCACACGTGGTCCACAGTTACACCAGCTCACCTCGAAAAGCCGCATTGCGAATTATGCAGTGGATCCGGCGTGCAATCTCGAGTCGCGCATCGCGGTCATGTCGCGCACATGGGTCCTGAACCGACTCCAATCTCTGTCACGGTCCCCGCTCTGGTCTCAGCCTTGATTAAAGAAGCAGGCAATCGTAAGCTCTCGGCCCTCCCAAACTAGATCTCAGCACGAAACCAAGCAAGGCGACATACCACCGGCAAAATCAAGCCACGGGGCTTCAGGCTAACTCCAAGGTTAAATATTTCGCACTTGGCGTACTCCACCACAACGCGGCACCGTCAGTCTCTTTAGGGGCGTATAATTGCTTACGATCGACACATCGAGAGTTTACTACATGTGTAGTGCTAGCCATACACGAACGAGCATATTCAACAAATTTCCGACGGCTTGACGGATTGTCGTCGCGCAAGGAGCATCGAATCAGTTAGCCTTCCCAGCGAACGTTATTTGGGATGGGATCGAGGGTGTCTGCCGCCACAGTCAGCTCCGCGTCGTGATGAGTTTCTTTGGTGGTCCCCTACCACTCTGACGTATTAAATTACCTGAGCCCCGTGTGCCACCTCCCCGGGATGGGGTCTCGAGCGCCTTGATCAAATCGAATCCTGCATGAAGCACACCACACTTCGGGATCGAGGAGCTTGCCGGCGCCACAATGCCAAGGCCAATGGTGACCGTCGCGTCGAAGTTGATGCATTCGCAATGCAATTGTGTCTTCAGTTTTGGCATAATACCGAAAAAGCTCTGTGACGTCTGCCTACTCCAACAATTTTGGTCTTCCTGACAGGAAATTAAATCCAGGGCTCTCACCTCGTGGCCGATACCATCTCTCCATCTCCTCGCACTCACACTGTGAATGCAGTCGATCTCCCCAATTGCAGGACCGCGAGCCTTTCCGCCACGATGTCATGGCCCCGTACGCGTGTGAGATTCGAGGTTCGAAAGTGGCAGGAAATTTAATGATACGGAGGCGTGCAATCGAGGGCGAATGCGTGCATATCAAGGATCCGTGTCTGTGCTGAGCATATTCGATGGCGCCGAACACACGCCTGGAACTCCACGGCTCCGCAAACCAGTCCATTCTGATCCTTATCCTGCCTGGTCCGCTGCTTCGTAGGAAAGGGCCCGCGAAGTGATGTTTGGAAGGTACGGAGGGTTTGGGGCGGAGGAAGTATTCGTAGTCAGGGTGCCATGTTGTCGTCGGGATCTATGCAGTGATGTTGTGCGGAGGGAGATATGAAGGGTTTGAGGTAAAAGAAGAGTTGGGAATTATAGACGAACTGTGGGGGAGTGGGGCCTGCTTGTTGTTCAACGTTCAAGATTTATAGATACAGTTTGAGAAGGATACTGTCACGAGTACCTGAGCCTAACCCACGCAGGAGGAGCAAGAGTATTCAAACTTTGAACATGCTGGAGATGAGCACATGCATCATGACGAGCGTCGCATGCACTTGGTGGGCGCACAGTCAACTTCCAAGTGATACTTGGTTCTGCTTTCAAGTTCCTTCATCAAGTTTGCTCTGCGCAGGGTTATACGTATTTCCTCGTATCTTGTCAAATTGCCTGTTGAACAGTATGTTGACGACCCTCCATCCGCTTCCCTCGAGTCGAGTTGTGGCCAACACACAAACACGACTCGAAGGTATCTGCGTAGTAATGTTGTTCGGAGAGCACGAAGGGTTTGAGGGGAAAGAGGCATCCGTGGTCAGGGTGTCGTCGAAGGGTATCTGCCCAGTGGCATTGTTCGGAAAGTTTGAAGGGGTTTGGGAGGAAGTGGTCAGGGTGTTGTAGGGATCTGCACAGTGATGTTGTTCGAAGAGAGATATAAAGGGTTTGAGGTGAAAGAAAAGTTGGGATTTAGTATAGGGCGAAAGAAGTATCCATGGTCAGGGTGTCGTCGTCGGGATCTGCACAGTGACATTGTTCGGAAGGTCTGAAGGGGTTTGGAATGGAGGATATTCGGGAGGTACGAAGGGTTTGGGGCGAAAGAACTTGAAGTATCCGTGGTCAGGGCATCGCCGCCGGGACCTGCGCAAGGACGTTGTGCGGAGGGAGGTATGAAGGGGTTTGGGGTGAAAGAAGAGTTGGGATTTATAGACGAGTTGTGGGAGTGGGGCCCGCGTGTTGTTCCAGAATCATAAATCCAATTCGAGAAGGATACTGCCACGAGGACCTGAGCCTAACCCACCCATGAAGGACAAGAATATTCAAATTTTGAACATGATGGAGATGAGCTTCATCAAGTCTGCTCTGTGCTGGGTTATACGTATTTCCTTGTATCTTATCAAATTGCCTGTCGAACAGTAGGTTGAAGACCCTCCGCCCGCTTCCCTCGAAGGGTTTGGGGCGCAAGAGATATCCGTGGTCAGGGCGTCGTCGTCGGGATCTGTGTAGTGATGCTGTGCGAAGGGAGGTTTGAGGGGTTTGGGGCGGGAGAGGAGAAGACCTGGGATTTAGAGTAAGAGAATCGGACGAATAGTGATTGTGGAGCCAGAAAGGGAATGGGATTGAAATTCGAGATCTACCGTACTGGCAGAGATAGCTCTAGTACCTGTAGGATACTGCCACGAAGTACCTGAGCCTAACCCGTGTCCATGCAGGAGGAGAGGCCCGCCGCCTGCGAGGATCGTGATGCCCGAACTGTGGATACGGTGGAGGTGGGCATTACGAGCGTTGCATGCACTCGGCGGGCATAAGTACAATCGACTTTCAAGCTTGCTCTGCGCAGGGTATTTCCTCGAGCCATCTTATCGTATTGCTGTCGTGTCGAACAGTAGGCTGAAGCAAAGCGAACGAAGAAGACCCTCCGACGCCCGCTTCCCTCGAGTCGTGGCACCAACGCGAAAGGGCTTTGTATGGAACGGACCCCACGAGAGAGGAGAAGGCAGATCCAACCAGTTCGGGCTCGGATGCACGCGTTTCCACCTCCTCGGGTAGAGCGCGGTTTCGGCCCTCAGTGCCCGCGCATCACAGAGGAAGGAACGCTTTGGAGTGCAGGCTGGGCCACTGGCAGAAGGCGGGTATGGTTATCAGGGTGAGATAAATCAGCACTCACCTGCGTACAGGATCCGGCAGGGCGCGCATATGCATGTCTTCCGGGAATACGGGTGGAAACCTGGGTACGGTATTATCCCTGGCCTGAGAAGCAGCGTCTGGACTATGCAGAACCTTTGTTCGGGCGCGCGGCAGCGACGGCTGAGTGCCTCCTTTCGAGTGAGTCCGGGGCGCACTTGATCGTCGGACGCACGATGGCCCCGTTGAGCTTGAGGTGCAGGTGCAGGTGCGTCGGACGAACGATGACCCCGGGCCCACCAACCCCGTCGAGCTTCACGGGCCAGGTGCATCACGAAACCCGGCATTCAAATACACACGCGCAGCCTACTCGTATCCGAGTCACCATAAGATCCGGGCACCACTTCCATATAACAATATATGTACGTACGTACATCAAGTATGTACATACTACATACATTCTCCCACTTTGCCCTTCCCCCACCTCCCACCAGCAAGCCGACGCGGACTCCGGACGTCATGCCGCCCCGGGGAGGACGACGATAGCGACGTTCCGCGCACTGCCCGTGGCCTGGTCGAACAGGTTCACATAGTCCACGCCATAGCCCCATAACGCCCTGTCCTCCGCGAGGGAGGATATTTCCGCCCTCAGCCACGCGACACGATCGAGGATGATGGCGCTCTCCAGGACGGGACCGAGGAGGCAGCGGAGGAGGTGGAGGGACGCGAGGCGCGGGGCGAGGGTGGGGTGCGGGGATGTCGTGGGGTCTTCATGATCTTGTGTGTGCTCGGATTCAGGGGGAGCCGGGCCTTCGCGCGTGCTGGAGGGGTGGGGGTTTGGGTTTGCGGCAGACGAGGGGGAGGAAAGCGGGGGGAACGCGACGGAAGAGAGATCGATACCGATTCTGAGTTCCGCCGCCTTCAAGAACGCGCCCCACGACTCGTACGCAGCGTCGTTCAGCCGCCCGAGGCGGCGCATCGCGGGCGTGCTCCCCGTTTGCGTGACTTTGAGAGGGGAAGCGAGGAACAGGCGCCCGAGCAGCGCGCGCCAGACGACCTTGCGCACTGCGAGTTCGGCGGCGGCTGAGTGGGCGGGCGTGAGGAGCCACGTGGAGGGTATCTGTGCGGCGAGTTGGTATGCCGATGCCGGGAGGGGCGGGGCGTCGGGCGAATTAGAACAGGGACAGAGGGGGAAATCGGCAGGGACGTTCATGAGGTTGTAGCAGCACCCCACGGCGACGATCGCGGCGGGGTACCAGTGGTGGTGGTGGGGGAGGGAGAGCGCGGCGCGGAGTATGTCGGGGGTGAGGGAGCCGCATGCGTGGAGTGCGACGAGTAGGACGGGGGTACGCGCGGGGGCGGGGGGGAGCCAGGAGTCTACGGTTTTCACGAGCGTTTCTGGGTCGATGCGGATGGTTTTGTGCGTGATGCCGGTGATTTTGGGACCGCCGCGTCTTAGGGCCCCGTGCGTCTGTCCGAGATCGCTGTCTAGTGCGAGTGCAGGGGTGCCTAAGAGGTCGTGCAGAGCCCGCGTGAGGTACGCTTGGCCAGCACCGACGTCTACTATGTGTGTGTGTTTTGGGAGGGCCAGGGAGGAGATGAAAGAGACCATGCGGTGGACTTCGTGTGCCTTTTTTGGGGACATGCCGAATGTGTTTTGGTCTGGAGGGGGTGGGAGGGGAATTAGGTGTCGTGGGATTTGGGAGGATTTGAGTGAGAGAAGGAGGGGATCGAGGGGGATTGGCGCGAGATATGATTTGAGGAGGGATCGCCATGAAGGATAGAAAGGGAACGCATCGGCGGAGGAATCGTTTGGATGAGTGTGGAGGATTTGTTGGATTATAGGATTGGAGAGGAGATGGTGGATTTCGTCGAGTTGATCCATGATATTGGTAGATGTCATCGGCGGAGTACTCGGTGAACTCGGCCGAGGTCTCCGTCTGTCTGTTCTTCTACCAACAACCAGTGCACTATATACTACCAATGTTAATCACATCTATCCCACAACAATGCCCTTCCTCCTCCTCCCTTTATCTCTCCTCTTAATCCTACTAACTCCCCTCATACGTACCCTCCTCCGCCAACTCCGCTCCCCCCTCCGCCACCTCCCCGGTCCCCCCTCTCCCTCCCTCCTCACAGGCTCCCTCGCCGCCCTCGCAGACCAAGAAAACACCCCCCTCTTGCGCGACTGGGAACAATCCTACGGCCCCACCTATGCCTACGCCGGATTCCTCTCCGGCCCGAGACTCATGACGACCGACCCTACAGCGCTGGCGCACATACTCGGCAGACCCCAGGACTACCAGAAACCCGAATTCGTGCGGGACAGCCTCGCGCGGATGGGCGCGGGGTACGAGGGGCTGCTCACAGCGGAAGGCGAGGCGCACAGGCGGATGCGCCGGGTCGTCGGCCCCGCGTTCTCGAAAACACACCTGAGGAGCCTGACACCGGTGTTCGAGGACAAGGCGCGCATGCTGTCGGGCATCTGGGGCGCAGAGGCCGACGAGGCGGGGTGCGCGGGCGCGAGGCTCGACGTGATGGGCCCCCTCGCGCGCGCGACGCTCGACGTCATAGGCGAGGCCGGGTTCGGGTACCAGTTCCACGCGCTGCAGCACTCCCAGGACGAGCTCGCGAGCGCGTTCGCGCTTATATTCGCCACCGGGCGCAAGTTCCGGCTTATCACCATACTCCAGGCGTGGGTGCCCTTCTTGCGCCATTTCGTAGGTCGCTGCTCTGTCGTATGGACGCATTATTGATGGCACGGTACAGCGACACGATGGCACGGCGGCGGCGCAGGCGCACGCGACGATGCACCGGATCGGGAGCGCGCTGGTTGCGCAGAAGCGGAAGGAGATGGAGGCGGACGCGCAGCCCGGGCGGGACCTGCTCAGTCTTCTCAGTGCGTGCCTGCCCCCCTTCCCCTTGTTCCCCTCCAGCTGACACCCCCACCCAGTCCGTTCCTCCCCCAAACCCACCCCCACCCCAACCGCAAAACCCCCCACCCCCGCCCCCGAATCCCTAACAGACCCCGAAACCCTCTCCCAAATCTCCACCTTCCTCGCAGCGGGGCACGAGACCGCCGCGTCCGCCCTCACCTGGTGCCTCTTCGCCCTCGCGTCGTCCCCCAGCTCGCAGTCCCGCCTGCGCCGCGCCCTCCAGGTGCGCTCCCCCCCACTATTTGTGTGCGCTGACGCTGATGATAAGGGTTTGCAGTGTACAGAGGGCGGAGACGTGGAGCAGTGCGAGTACCTCGAGTGGGTCGTGCGCGAGTCCCTGCGGCTGCACGCGCCCGTGAACGCGACGATGCGCGTCTGTGCCAGGCCCGGGGGCGACGTGGTGCCCCTCTCCGTCCCCCTGCGCCCCACAGCCAAAGGCCCCCTTTCGGTCGTCGCGGACATGGTGTCTGGGATCGTGCGCGGAGGCGGGGGGAAAGAGACAGAGGGGCAGATGCACGTGCGCCTCGCGGAGGGGGATATCCTCACCATCCCGATACAGGGCGTGAATCGGTGCGAGAGGGTGTGGGGGCCCGACGCGGCGGAGTTCCGGTACGTGTCGTGCTCTGGTCCCCCCGTTCTCCCGTTTGTCTTTCCCCCGAACTGGCGTTTGCGTCGCTCGTCTTGCGGCTCCCCCCACCCAACTTTCATACCTCTTCCTCCGAAAGAAAGAAAGAAAGAGAGCAGGACGCTGACCGTAAAATTCGCAGGCCGGAGCGCTGGGCCGCCCCGCCGCCCGAGGCGCGCGCGGTGCCGGGTGTTATGGGCGGGACGATGACGTTCCTCGGGGGCGAGCGGGCGTGTGTGGGGTGGAGGTTTGCCGTTTCGGAGTGAGTGGGTTTTCGTGTCTGCTTTTCGGTTCTTCCGTTTGCTATCTGTCCTTTTCGTCTCGTCATTCCTGGCTACCCTCCGTTCTTTTACTCCCATCGTCCATCCCGTCACATACTCTCCACGCACGCGCCGGCTTCGTCCAGTGGGCCGCTTTTTCTTTCTCTTTCCGTTTGTAGCGTGTGTCGCTTGACTCCGTGTTCGTTCCCTCCTTCCTGGCATATCATCGCTGCGTCCGTTCTCATTTACTTCCTCTCTTTGTCCCCCCGCCTCATCACGATCATGTTCTCTTTCTTTCGCATTGCACTTTGCTTTCACCCTTGGGTTTCATGTTGTGCGCGTTTGGATCCGCGAGTCCCCGTTCTCGTTTACTTCCTCTTCCACATTGCCTCGCGTCGCGCCCACGGTGCGTCTGTGGGGCTCGAGTTACCCACCATCTCACACACTGAACCCACTCGCGATCGCCCATTGTTTCTTATTTCGAGCCGACCCAGCTCGCCTCTTTGTCCCTCCGCGTTGCGCATTGTCGTGTCGTTCCCCACCGACCCTCACACTTACCCACACACCCATTCTTATTCTTATTCTTATTCATTGTCATTGTCCCCAATCCGATCGCGAGCGCCTGCTGACCCGCCGCTATTTGTTCTGCAGGATCAAGGTGTTCCTCGCGACGCTCGTCAGGGACTTGGAATTCTCTATCGACGAGGGACTCATCATTGAGAAACGCATCAAGTGAGTGGGCGTGCATTATATTTTCCCCTTGTTCTCGTTTTGGTTTTTGTGGCTCCGTATCCACTCTACCTTCTCTCCACATTCTCTCTTTCATTCTTGTTCTTGTTCTTGTCCTTGTCCGTGTTTTTCTCTCTCCCCCCTTCCCCCGCAATTCCACACACTCCACGCGCCCCATTTCCCATGTCCACCCTCTCTCCACATATCCAGCCACCAATCCACTCCAGTCCCCCCCCTTTCCTTGTTCCATCCAGCCTAGTTCCTTGTCCGCATGCGTCAGGACTAGGACATATCTCGGAACTCCGGAACATCGGATGGATGCGCGTTTTGTGCGCACGCGGCTCGTGTCCATTATCAGTTCCCTGTTCTGGCATTGCCATTATGCTTCTAACTTGTGCTTCGTGATCGCGATGGGTGATAGGTGATGATGGGATGGATGGATTTTCCCCCCTCCTATCATGTGGACCCTCAGCTCGCGTATTACACGGGGGCTTGGCTTTCTGATATCTGTTTCCAAAATCTGTGTCCTTTTCTTTCCTTTCGCTTCGCTTCTTTCGTTTATCATTAACGTTATCTATTTCGCATCGCATGGCGTGGGTGTGGGCGTGGGTGTTTCTGCGACTTTTTGGTCCCGCTTTTGATTCCGTTTCTGACTTTTGTTTGTATTTTGCCCATCTTATTCTTGAATTTCTTCCGCTTTGGGGGATTATGCACGCGCCGCGGCCCTGCGCTTTTTTGTTCGCCGTCCGTGCACGTTCTCAATTCCTCCCTTCCATCTTGTGCGTTCTATTTATTTCTCTGTCAGGCTGCTTCTGTGCGGCAAGATCTGGCATCCATTCCTCTTCTCTCCCTTGCCCCGTTCTGGTCCTGCCTGCTTTGTCCGCTTCCCCGAGATGTGATCGCCGTTTCTGCACCCACCCCACTTCTTGCCCCTACCTTTTTTTGCCTTTCCTGCTTCTTCCTTCTTTTTGTGTCCGTTCCTCCCTCCGACTCGCATGCGACATGACATGACAGAGGGTATGATTGATCCTGCCACGTCGGCTCGGGTCCCGGCCCCCCCCAGCTCCATCAGACCGCTCGCTGCTCGTTTTGTTCTTTGTCCGCGCGTTTCTCTTCCATTCAGTTCGTTGGCGTGCCTGGATTGGGGGGCGGTCGCAGGGCGGGGGCGGGCGTTTGAGCTCGCTCTCCGTGGCACTGCACTGCAGTGCCATTGGCAATAGCTATTTGCATTGCAATGCCTCAGATCAGATCACCGACCCCATTTCCGGTCACTTATAATCACGGGTCTAGAGCGAGCCACAGCCCCAATCATTGATTTGGAAATCAAACGCTACAAACGCGACCATCGATGATCCCACCCTCTCGCCGCTTGGTGCGGCCGGGTGATAGGCTTTCGAGCACTCGGCTCCCTCTTTTTTCGTCTTTGCTCTTTTTTCGCCTTTTTCTTCTTTTCTTATACGCCTGCGGGCCTGGGCGGCTCTTGCCTCTTGCGGTAACGCCACCGTGCTTGTGGGCATTTTCTTTCGTTTTGGGATTAGGTCGGGCTGGGGCTGGGCCGGCCTGTGCAACCTACGCAGGCTTTGCACATCTATGACATATGGAGGTTGGGGGTTCATGTGCGCCCGCCGTGTGATGACGCCCTCCTTTTCTGCTCCTCCTTCCTTTCTCTGCGAGCTTCTCTTGATTGTGTTCTCTCCTCTTCCGCATGCGATTTGGTGCATCCATGGCCCGTATACCATATCCACATATGCTCAGGCGTATGCCCCTCCTATCTGGATAGCCATCTATGTATAACTTCAGATCTCCCATCCCATCTTTATCCATCTCGCGCCATCTACCCTGCACCCGTTCCATACCATTCCTGCTTTCGCGCATTCCCCTCTCGTGCTAATGGCCTGCGCTACCTTTAGCCTTTCTTAATTGCTTTTCCAATTCTTCCGTTCTTCCTGCCGCATATTAATTTTGCACTGCATGCCGGCACCATGCTTACTGCGCCCGAGCTCGAAGCACCTTTACTGACAGAATCTTTCTCCCCACTTTCCCCGTGTTTTCGTTCTCCTTATAGCGTCGTTACGCGCCCGTTCGTCAAGTCCGAGCCGCATCTCGGGAACCAAATGCCGCTGCGCATCCGCCGTGCGCCCCCTTAATCAGCCCCGCACACCTAACAAGCCATGCGCCCATACATGTTCGCCAACTGGATGTACGACGCCCATTGTGCCTGGCTCCCCGTGTGCCACCAAGCTCATCATCTGCCTCATGCCTTTCATGTCCACGGACGCTGTTATCAATACCAGTCATTGATACGATACCGATACACGAACAATACTGAATGCAGCTGCTACGATACCTCGTTTAGCCATCGATACCCCCTGCACACTTTTTACCGCGCTAGTTCGCTTGTTTCCTCTGACTTAAAATATGACGCAACTTATGCTCGGAGATCATCGAACAGCACCCGCGTATTCTGTTAACACGCTCCACTGGTGTGCACAAAATGCCGTATATACAGATGATTTGGAATGGTCTGATTCTGGTGTATGTATTGGTTGCTGTGATATGCTCTTAGTTCTTTGAGGTTGGCGCATTCCTATTGTCTAAGGACCGAGCGATCATTCCGTGGGTGACATTATTGCAGTGCCAATCTGATTTTCTATTTCCCTGTGTCACCGATGGCGGGCTTCTTGGAGAAAATTAAGATTCAAGGCGCTTGGAAAGTTCCCTACAACCCAAAACAACCTCTAACTCGAGGCTTTGACACAATCTATGAATTGAGCTCTAACTCTGGAGTAGCCCGTACAGTCTCCGGTTTCAAGCTGTTTGGAGCAAAGGGGTATCCTTAAGCTCGGAGTCCTGATGCCGACAATACATATACTGATGCTTTCTTGCTAGTGTGTCTATGTCGTGGTTGATAGTTGCTATCGATAAAGATAACTTACAAAAGGTGATTTCATATACACGAAACACTGCCATTCAGGGTCCAGAAGCTACACCCCCCTTTCTTTGATACCTGGTAGCAGTGGCAACAAATGAAGGCAACTATGTTCAGTTCAGTGGAGGGAGATGGTGATGTAGTTGAAACTCGTCACTCATGTCAAGGTTTGAGCAAGACTTCAGAAGTATGATCTTATAACGAGTTCCATCGAAGTTGTAGTGCTGAGCTTGCTTCGTTCGGCGATATGAGCTATTCTGTGTAGCGCCAATTGAATTCGAAAGATATGAGCGCTTAGCTGCTCAAGAACTGAGACCGTGTCGCGATTTGCGAATCCCACAGCTATTTTGGCAGCGTGCCTACAATTCAAGAAGCCAAAGTGACAGTTCAGCGAGCGACTCACACCTCAGTGCGTGCTCACGGCGAGCCAACCCCAAAATAACACATACGGTCATATGTTGCCGGTGGGAGGTGCCACGGGCTCCCATTTTGACGCCGACGACAACTAGTAGAATTAGAATTAGCGCCCATTCCGAGGAGTGACACAATGTCAGCGGACGTTCGACGTTTTCTGTCAAGGCTAGACATTGTGATCGCCAAGTGATTGGCAGGAACGCGGAAGTGAAAGTGGGTGCAGCGGGCGTAGAAATTGGGTCGAGTCACTGCGCTGGCAATCTGAATGACTCATCGTTGGAGGTGGTCAGAGAATTGCAGTGTTTCTCCAGAGTCGTATGGTGAGTTGATATGGTTCTGTCAAACGTAACTGAGAACCGAACTCGATTCGTTGCCTCGACCTATATACATATGTACCATCCGCTGAAACTTTGTCGCGCTTAGCGCTCAAGTTTGATGATCGAAATTTATCGAGAACGAGCTCAACCGGCGACCTGGACTCGAGGTTAGCGAACTGTCAAGCTATACTTAAGCACAAGTTCCTTGTTTAATGACGTGCCCTGCCCGACAGCGCCTCGGTGTCCCTAGGTGTCCCTTGCAGATCGCTTCTTAGGCTTTTGCGTGGCGCATTGTAACGACGCCTTAACTAAATGAGTACTTTCAAAACATTGGATATCACGTAGACCATAACGAAGTTCGGCCGAGAACTCGACGTCGAGAAAAAGCTGCAACGATGCAATGTACTGCAATCTGGTGCGTGATAACGATAATTTGATATTTGAAACTAGATCTGGACCCCATTTTAGGCGAACAAGCAGTCCTCTTGCGTTCCACGAGGCCTCGGCTACTGGTTCATTTCTTCTTTTGGCTCAGGTTCGTATGCAAAGATCAGATACATTTGATGTCGGGGCTACCAACGCGGTGGCGATCAACTGCAATGACCTGTAATGGGATGGTTCACGGAGGCAATGAGCGAAAGAAAAAAACGTGGTGAGTTGTCGGTTCCGGTTGACTTCAAGTAACCATTGCCCCCGTAGCATGTGCACTGATCTATACCGATTAGATGCTGATCATCCGTCTGTTGCATCAGACGCGACTTGAAGGCGGAATAACTCGTGGCTCATTCCAGAAGTCTTATATAATTATATCCAGTCCGAATCAGTCGCAGTGTCTCAGCTCCTGGTTACCAGCCGCGAATTGTACTCGGAAAAGCCAACCAGGATACTCAAAATTTCAAGGTATGTTGAAGTGGAGCAGTGGGAGATCAGGACTCAGGAGGTCCAATGTCTCTACATAGGCAACAGTCTGGTCAAACCAAGCCCATGTTACGGTCATAAGTACCAAACAGGGAGGAGGTAGATCTAGACACGCAGTAGGTATCATATTCAGGGCGAGTAAGTCTTTTCAAAACGCCGAGCTGAGTACAAAGTTGATCACTGGTGTTTGGTGCCAATCTCTCTGAAGTCGCCTCGGGGTTTATATCGCAAAGTCTCCGATTGGGGATCGCGGCGCCTGGGCCCTCAAGCTCAAGCTCAAGCTCAAGCTTCAAGGTCCATCCGATGCCCATGCATCCCTCTAAGCGATCGTCTGATGCCAGCCATCCATCTTGGGGTCAGGGTGCGAGCGCTCACCCACCAGATTGTAGGAGACCACCTGCCCAGATGAGTTTGGTAGCATGATAACATCTGTGTGGGAGGTTTCCAGCCGTCGGTGGATGGCCTCTTGAGGAAGAAAGGAGGAAAGAAAGGAGGATTCCGCCAGGCTTTGATTGTTTCTGTTGATTTCCCTGCAAGGGCCATCGTTCCAGTCGCCTCCAATCATCAATGTCCTCTTCTTAACCTCTTCGATGCTCAACGTCATCCATTTGATTTCGTCGTCGTCTCGGATGGTACACAGCATACCACGATGTATTTTTTATGGCCATTAATCGCTTTCTCTTCGGAAACACTGACGGATGCGCCTTTTCACCATGTCTATTCCCACAAATCACCGCCCTTCAATTTATATCCCGTGAGCCTAGTGGAGCAATGTCCTCGTTTAAGGACGAAAACCCAAAGACCGAGCCTCCCACACCAGCAAACACAGGGAGGCGCATTCTCTTGATATGCGGCTTTCTACAGATATAATACTTTCACAGGGCGTTTCTACCCTGACTCTCAGCATCAGGGAGATCTCCGTTGGCGGAGCCACCCGCCCACCCCTGAAACTTTGACTTTGACCTCGTTGTGAGTTGTATGCACGTCGATGAGATTGGGTTCATGACGATATCGATTTTACCTCCGTTTCCACCGCCTAATACTTTTCTCAACAATTCTAGACTTCCATGAGAGTACGAGAGCGATATTCCTGCTTGTTCTTTGCTAATTATCCGTTCTCACAGCAGAATATAATTGAAGACGCGGTGATCTGTCCTTAAGCCGCCTAATTGACTCGGGCCCTCGGGTGGTATTGATGGACGAGTTGAAGCCCTTTCGTCCGCCGCCGGCAGCCCAGTCCCAACCCCTTGAACCCTGTTAATATCCCTGAATTTACTTCCGAGAACAGCATCTCTGGAACTTCTGACACGCGGGCTTGCATGTTCATCACCTTACATGCCCTTCTGTTATCAGTCAGTATACTCTCAAACCTGTATGTTTCTTTCGCCAGCTGAAAATCTTCCAATTTACATGCTCCTTCCTCACTGTACGGCGTTCATCACGAACATCAAATCCTATCAGATTTGTTATCGAATCATCTCGAGCATCATCACAGCCTATATTAACGCAATCCACCCTTTCTAGCATTTTCCCTTGAGTAGCGCTGGTTGTATCGAAAGCTGACCTGAATACCCTGGGTCTTCGGCGCTCGCAAGAATTGCAAGGCTAATTTTCCAATTGGAAGAATCTTCACCGCCACGCTTGTGTTCGCCGTGCAGAAATCACGTACCTATACGTACGACAAAATCCGACTCGCCCTCGTTGCCAAGTTTCCCTGGCCTATTTTCAACAAAGACTTTCATACAACTTGGGTGGATTCGGGTGGGCCGGCCCTACTGTTCATCCACGTTTTAATTCTGTAGGCCCATGCCCACGAGCGAGTCATACAGAGTCATACAGCGTCATTAACCGTTATTCTAGCGTCCCTTACTCGGTATCTTAGTCCTTATGAACCCAAAGGAGGGATATTGGTCCATAGGAGTGGACTAGGAGTGGATTTCTGTATCACCATCACACTAATCACAATGCTCGAGCAGAGATACTCAATTTCCTCTTCACAAGCTCGCCGATGACTTCAATTACTTATACCTCACGGACACTAGGATCTGGAGCATACAACTAAAGAGGTAGTCTTCCGCATCACAATTTATCCATAACTGTCCTTTGCTCGCACGCGTTTCGAAGTTAAAATATGCACTTGTATGCGTATATGCTACTCTGCGTTCCGCACGTCCATTTTGCTCATAGGCTAACATCGAACCTCGCATTGCTTACGCATGAACAGTAAGTATACCGGGGGTGCGATATGGCTGATAGCACCGTGCGGCCCACGGTACAATTGGCTGCGTTACATTACATATGCTTTAAAATTTAATGAGCTGGCGTGACCGGCAGCTGTAAGCCCGAGACCGCCGTTCTCTAGGAGTGCATTAATCAAAGGCCTACGGTGAGGCGGATCATCACCTTATAGACGAGCACAACGGGGGGGCCTTTCTGCGCC
The DNA here is from genome assembly GCA_018858115.1 of Tephrocybe rancida. Classification (NCBI taxonomy): domain Eukaryota; kingdom Fungi; phylum Basidiomycota; class Agaricomycetes; order Agaricales; family Lyophyllaceae; genus Tephrocybe; species Tephrocybe rancida. The sequence continues at coordinate 35,331 of JABCKT010006489.1, forward strand.
GCCACATAACGCGTTTGCATTAAAGTTTTTGTGTACCCCTGCTCTATTTCCGCTCAAGGATCAGGCCAATCAATAGCATTTGCATTTGGCTGCATGCGGCACAAGGGGTCTGCATATGTGTACAATTGCGTCTTTGTACAGTGTGCCAGGTGCCTCCATGCATGTGCGTTCTGATGGCTAGCCGGGCAGGGCACATGGTCTCGGAGCTCGAACCCAGATACGAAAAAGAACCTCCTTGCGAGTGTTCCATTGCTACCGTGATGCAATCGTGCGCTAGTATCGCAAGCGCCGCTAAATAACTTCCTGGCTTGGAAAGGGTGGGTCGTGAAGTGAAGGGTCATTTCTTGTTGCGGTACATACATATTATTAATGGTTAAAGGTACGTAATGTAGCAAGTGCGGTGGTGGTGAGAGCGGGCAAGAAAAAGCGTGACGACAATGTAGCGACGACGACCGCACAGCGTATGCGCACCGAAGGGGTACAGCACGGGGGTAATGGAAGGTGGCTATGACCACCGGTGACTGAATAGATAGGCGCAATGGAAAGATGGATATATGAGACGCGAGGGTGGTATGCGTGAGATCTGGTGGTATGGACGACGACGACAAAAGGGAAGAAAGACAAGTAAAGATATAGATAAGGAGTCCAACACACACACACAAGTCCTTTTGGATGAATAATGGTTACATTGTTGTTCAGATGCGCACGTCAGATGCCGGGGAAACACCATCGATATCCTACTGGGGAGTCGCGTACCCTGACCCAGGCGCTGACCCAGAATGTGAGTGCCCGTCATTGAAATATCCTGACGGCGGTTCCGACTGGCCCGCCGGAGGTACACGCGGGCTGTGGTTGTAGGAAGGGTACACGTTCGGCGGTTGGGACGAGTGGTGGGACCCAAAGGCGGGGGCGGAGAGCGGCACATCCGAGGACATGTAGTGATGGGAGGCGGGGGAGGGTCCCGCGGAATGGGGACCCTGTCCAGAGGAATATATCCCCATGTGATGGCGGGAGCTGTACTCCATCCCACTGGCAGGGCCGCCCAACTGATTGCCTGGTCGGATCATGGGCAAGCCCCCAAGCATGCTACGCGTCGACGATCCGTACTCGGACGAATGATGGCCGGGGCCGGGCATTGACTGCAGCGTCATAGGATGGTAGAGCTGTAAGCTCTCTGCGGTGGGCATGGATGCTCGTCGGCCATTGTGGTCAAGGAGGCCAGACAATGAGGCGCTACGGCCAGAAGGGGGGAAGGGGGCGGTCGTCGTGGGGCCTGAGGCAGCACGATGAGCGGGAGCAAGGATGCGACGGCGGGCCTGATAGATTAACAATGATTAGGTTACCTCGACGTCAATGATGATGGTGGCGACTTACGTTGATCATCCAGTTGGACACCTGGCTCATGGACAGGCCGGTTGCATGACATAGTTGTTTCTTCTCCTCCTCACTCGGATACGGGTGATCGGAGTGACGATGAAGCCAAGCCTTGAGGTAGTCGGTGGTCTCCTTGGGTAGCTTGCCCCTCTTACGTTGAGGGCGATCGACGAGAGTGGAACTGGGCACGGCCTGTGGTGAACGAGAAGGAGAGTTGTTGATGGAGGCAATGGAGGGAGCAGCTGAAGGCATGTTAGGGGAGTAGGAGGGATTGCCGGGCAAGACAAAATCATTTTGGGGGAAGGACCACTCGCTCTTTATTCCAGAAAGAGACCTGCGATCCTGACCCGAGATACGAGCCGAACCTGCATACATCTGTGCCTGGGACATGGGAGTACTGAAGGAAGCGTGTCGTACACCTTGATCTTCGTATTTCACGGCCGGACTGGTCATTTGCCCCGGAGTTGAGCTAGGCCGAACAATGCCCGATGCGGAAGTGCTCCAACTCTCGCCATCGGTGTAAGGGGACAGACCTGCTGACCGCTGGTAATCTGTCGACGGCGATCCAAACGCAGAGGAAGAAAACGAGCTAGACGGCGTCGTCCCATTGGAGAGACCAGAATTTGGGTAGGGGGACTCGTACGAGCCGCCATTTACGCCAAAATTAAGATCGGTCGAAAGACGAGGGCGGGACGAGTTTTTATCAGAAGACTCGCCATCGTTTGGAGGAAACGTATAAGAAGAGAGGTTAGAGGGGTGGTTGGACGGGGAGTAGGCCTGGCGAAGACTCGTCGGAGGATAGGGCGCGTGCCGAACGCGACTCTCAGAGTGCAAAGTAGGGAGGGAGGCGCGACGACCATCGCCACGGTAGGAATCCTCGAAAGTGGTGAAAATTGACGGAAGCTGGACTTTCGACTGATCTACAGGGCCGTCGTCGGCCGATGCAGATTTTTCGTCGCCGTCCCATTCATTCCTCGATTTTTTTGGCTGAGGACTATCTGAGGGAGTCAAGGAGCGCTTCTCCCCGCGAGACAGATTTGTGCTGTCAGTGTCCGCGGTGGAGGTGGCGGAACTGGACATTCGTCGCGAATCGTAGTCCAAGTCAGGCTCTATGGGGCTGAAAAAAAAAAAGAGAAAAAAGATTTGAGCAATGAGCGAGGACCGGAAAAGGAAATAGACGGAAACATACATGACGTTGGGAGATGCGTCTGGCGAGAGATCTTGGTGAAGAAAGGAGACGTCGTTCTTGTTGTCGCTGCTAATAAATAAGGGTAAGTTCGCGTGTTTATGTTGACAGGTGTGACAGGCAATTATGAAATGGGAACCTACAGTGCGTACTGAAGCTGAGCGACGTTGTAGGAATTAAGCTCCTGGGCGGGGATTGTATGCTCAGTAGGCATTTGCAGGGGTCTTTGGGATGAGAGAAACTTGACGACGCAAGTGAGGCAGGGTTTTAAGGAGAAGAACTGTGTGGGAGTGGAGAACTCTACAATACTCCAAAGGGAAATGGGAGCGAATAGGATGATGGATCTTCTCATCTAGGCACCAGCATTAATCACGATCTTACAACTTTCAAGATCTCATCACACAGCATTTGCAGCGCCAACTCGCTGGACGAACTGGTCCGTCCCGTCCCTACATGGCTTAATTTGATTTGATCGCGAATTTTGATCATCAGGCACGCGGCTCTATGAACTCTTCCTCCGCCTGTCCTCCGTGCTTATCTTAGTTTATGGCATAACTGCAACGCAAATCGTGATCCTATACCTCGATCATGTCTGCCCGCTACCTCCTCTACCCAGCAACAATAATTGATGTGCTTTCATGCGTTCCTTTTCCGTCACTTCCACCCCATCCAGTACACGAATATCTCTGCAACCTCCCATGATCAACCCTCGGTAAGCAAGACGCCCGAGGTACGCAGCATCCGGCAAGTCCCGCCTGAACTTGCTATCCATTTCTTGCCACCCCCGCCCCATCGCCGAGCCCTCGCTAGGCTGTAGTGCCCCTGGCATATCCTTAACCAGAAGCGGTAGATACCATCCCAGTGTGCATGGATTCATTCTAAGAAACAACAAAGATCAGAATGAAACACATGGTCTTCTTACTTAGTAGCGCACCTAAAGTCGAGCATCTCCACATCCGGCATCCGTTGCAGAACACGGATCAGTGGCTTAGTGCTCTTCAGACGCGACCCTATTATCGTAAGTTTCCTCAGCCGAGTCAATCCCTCTAGCGGCCGAACGTCCTCCAGAAAGTTGTAGTTCAGATTCAGCGCGCGTAGGTTGGGAACTAATCGCGCCATGTCCTCGGGCAGCGCGGTCAGCCGACACGCCGCCACTTCCAAGTAATGCAGATTATAGCACGGCTCGCTGAGAAATCCAGCTTTCAGGGGATTACCTTACGTTGAGGAACATCATTAGCCCCCCGAAGATGAAAACAAAAAGTTTCACAGAGGCAGCAAGCACGTACCAGAGAGGTACAAACGCTTCACATCGCGAACATCGCGGGTCAAAAGGTTCCTGCGCAAACAGCATTTAGTCCCACCACTGATCTGATGATCAAGAAGTCATTCAGCCTCTACTCACAATCCTCGTCCACTCTGATTCCGCAGGCTCAGGTTTTCCAGCTTAGTCAATCGGTCCACCTTTACGAGACTCGTCAGGGAATTATTATCCGCATAGAGCGTGCGAAGGTTGGGCAACAGCGCTACACGGAGCTGATGCAAGCGATTGCCACTCGCGCGGAGGACTCGCAACTTGGCCATAGAGCCATCGAGCTCGAGTTCCTTCACCTCGTTGTTATCTAGAAAATGATTCCAGAAAGTAAATTAGAATATCAATTACCGCCGGAACCAGCGCCAAGACATCGTATCATCTGTGCGCCCCTAAATTACTCACCTATATTCAACAAAACAAGTGCTTGCAATGATGCGAGGCCGAGAATCCTGTCCAATTTATTCTGGCTCATGTTCAACATTTCCAAGCGGGCCCTGAGAACAATGACTTCGACCCCATGATCGGATGTGTGAGAAGGCATACACGCACCATCGATACTGATTCAGGTCAACCATTCGAATGGAGTTGCCCTGCAGACTGAGCTTCACGAGGCCGTCCATGCGCTCCAATCCTTCGACGCTGCTAATCTTATTTCCGTCCGCCTTGAGTTCTCGTAGGTGCCGCAGGCACGCCAACTCTGCGAGGCGGCAAGTATGAGCCACATTATGGGTCTAACGATTAAAAGCAATAAATCACCCACGTTTGAGCGACTCCACATCGTTTCGGCTGATGTCCAGGTTTTCGATATTTAATAAGTGGCTGTACGATGTGAGCCCTGTAAGGCTATTGTATATGGCCAAAAGAAAAGAAAGATCATCCAATCAGAAAACAACATCTCGACCGGCCCTGCGTGGGCTCCACCGAATTGAGTGCGCTCACCTATTTGACGCAACAGACAGTGTCCTCACTGATCCTGGAATCCCACTCAGCCAGGCCAGCTGATTCGAATTTCTATGACGGCGGCAGGGTCAGCGAATGCCGCCGGGCAATTGAATGTGTACGTACAGACTCAGGGAGTCCAGGCGGGGCAAGAACTCCTTCAGGCGGGCGACGCTCTCCAGCTTCTTCCCAGACAGATCGATACCACTCAGCTCGTCCCAGTGTGGCGTGAATGGCTCCACATCGGTGATCACCTCCACGAGCCGTCCGTGAGATACACCGAACGAGCACTCCGTCAGGAACGTCGCGTTAGCGTTGAGGTTCCTGCTTTGGTCAGCCGCCGTCGTAGATTGCCTGTGGGTGCGCGACCGCGAAAACACGCGCCGCGAGGATCCCGCGGGGCTAGCGCCGCCACTCTCGTGTCTCAGGGCCGCGAGGGCCTGCGTCTCGCCCCGACTTGAGCTTCCCCCCGCTTTCGTAGGTGATACCACTTCCGCATCTAAAGGTGATTGAAAATCAGGACACGAGCTGTGTGTGAGAAGATACCACGAACCGTCAGCCTCTAGGGCATCCATCATCTGTGCTATACGCTTCGACCGCGCGGACTGGACGATCCCACTACTGCTCCCCGGGTGTCCCTCTAGTGATGCCAATATGTCGGTACCAGTTTCGTAGCCCTCCACATCGGTCGTCGTGCTCTCCCCAAGGCCTTGGATAGGGCCCTCTCTCTTCCCGTCAGAGAAACTAACTGAGCGGCGGTGACCACGATGTAGTGGTGTTTGAACGTTGGATTTTAAGACAGAGGCAGGTGTGGCGGTGCCACTCTTTAACACAGAGCGGATGGCGGGCGTTGTGGACGTTGGCTGCATGTTAGCACGAAGCGGAGTCGCCATGATATCATGAGGTGGAAGGGTAGAATGGGCAGCCATAGGGGGACTAGACATGGACATCGATTCATGTAACTCGTCATAATTGAAGCCGGGGAAGTTGCCGTCACCGTCGTGTTCGACCTCGTCCTCCGAATCGGTAGTTGCATCGTCGCCAAAGGTATCGACACCTGTCATGATGTCGACGATATGGGCAGAAGGGTCGTCAGTAGAGAAGCTGTTCAATTCCAACTCCTCCTCGTCATCCACCTCCGACTGCTCCTCAATCCGGCTCATTTCAGTCGGATGAGGCTGACGATCGGACACATCATAGTCAGCCTCCCTCTTTGAGTCATCCCTCAGACTCTCGATATCTCCAAAAGGGTCCTCGCTGGGCTCCTCTAACGGAACGTGGTCACTATGCTCGCTATGCTTTTGCGTAGCTCTTGCAGTGTTCTTCACCCACTTCATCATGATTTTGTCGAAGAGCATGCCCTTGTACACCTCTGGTACTGGGGGCATATCTGTTGGGGCGATAGTGCGAATGTGGGCTGGGCCCGCATGCTTGACGAAAGATGGCGCACTGCCAGCCGTCAGTGTGGTGCCAGATGCTGTACTAGAAGATACAAAACGATTTAGGTCGTCGTTGCGAATAGACGACGATGGATAGGATGGAGGTGCAAGTGACGATGGAGCAGTAGAAAGCGTAGAAGGGGGACGAGTAGAAAGAGAGACTGTACGAGAAGAGCTGGTACGCCGCGTGGATGATGGTTGAGAAGAATGAAGAGAGCCATCAGAGAAAGACCTCCGGTCGTGGATAGAGAGCCGGGAAACTTCGTCGACTATGCCATCGGCGTCTGTTTGAGTCCGACGAGGCTTCCTGGGACATGGCTTATGCTTCGATGAATTAGATTTCGCCGACTTCGTGGACGAGGTTCTACGATGGCTCAGCTCCTTGTCCTTCGGCGGTACATGTGTAGAGAGGGGGTCCACATTCGAGGAGAACGAGTTGAATCTACCGTCTTCATGGATAGCAGCATACGAGGTGTCACCTGAAAACAGACGTTTTTGTCCTTTCATGTCACTCTTGATCTGGGCCATCAACGCCGCTGCTTGCTGTCGGTAGGTCGAAGCCGTATATGATCCGCCATTCGAAGATTCGGTGTTCGACGTTGGTACATTTGGTGTAGGACGCGGTAGCTCTACTGAATGCTCGTGATTATGCAAGGCAGTGATCAGGAATCTACATACCTTGGGAATCAAGTTCGTTATTTGAGCTAGGCTCATCCTTGGCCATCGACGGCGAAGCATGGCGAGTGCTAGCCACAGTAGAAATAGTGGAAAAATCGCGTGCTTCCTTGATCTGCTGCATGAGAGACTTCGACTCGCCGACATAATCCTTTCCAATAACCGTAGGCCGCCCAATCAGTGCTCCCGCTCCTGCTCCCTCTCCATAGTCGCTTCGAGGGCTTAGTTTGACACGTTTCGCACTTCTCAGGTGAGACATGCTTTCAACAGAGCCGTCAGACTCAACAACTCGAGAGAGACGAGTGAGGCTAGTAGGGGATGGAGTGGTGCCAGTCCCGGAATTGATAGCAATGGAATCGACCATCGCCGATAGATGCTCGCGTGTGTAGGTGTCGTACTGAAATTGAAACAAGCGTAGGCGAGGATCGGTGGCTGGTGGTGCAGCTCTGTTAGGAGCGGAGGGGGGATTAGGTGTACTCTGTGCTTGTGGAAACGCTGCACCGTTGGCGGGATTGGGGGTAAGCAGACGTTCGCGGGGGATTGCGAAAGTAAATTGGCAAGCTATGCTTGCCTTACGTCCATGAAAAGAGTTCATATCAGGTATATCTGTCTCGAGTATTTCGTCCTCTCCAGCTTCCTCTTCAACACCAAGCTCTCCCCCGCTTGAAGATATACGAGATGATTGAGATGTAGTAGATAGTGGCATATGTGCGTTTGATAATTTCGACGGTGGCGGTGGGGATGGCGGCTCGAACATTCTTTCCAAGGGTAACGGACTGAAGAAATCTTTGATGATTCCCCTCTTTGGTCGGCCAGGTGTCTTCGCAAGTAACGGTTCACTCGGTATATCCTCGCGGACAAGGAATGTCCCGCCTGCAGCAGGAGATAGAGGTCGTGAGAAATGTTCTCCAGCATCATCATCGCCGTTGGTATGTATATGTGTGGCGAGTGGTGCAGTTAGTGAAATGTCGGAGCGTGTACCGTATGTCAGGTCGTCATCGTCATTGTTGGGACCGTTTTCCTCGTCAAGCTCGACCCATTCGTCCTGGAGCTCGTCGGTTTGCCATGCAGGAGCGGCAAGTTGCGCGTGTGCCGACATCGCCTGACACGATGACGGAGGTTGCCAGGACTCACTGGCAAACCATTTGTTGCAAATGATGGTTGATGTTCTCGATCACACGTGATCGTTCTTTGTTTGTTCAAGTGTTCCAAAAGCCTTGCGCCACGCGAGTTGCATGTCTTCGCATTCTATTGAAGTCAGCGCTCTCACTTCCAACTCACCCTCTCAGCATAGTGGATATGTCATTTCACACAGCTCCAACCAAATTATATTAGGGTAGATTGACACTTATCAACCTGTGAGTCTAGATCAGCCACTGACGAATCCTGGAATATTCTCACTGCTAGCAAATCATGATCAGGTAGATTTGAGTTATATCGACCTGTGTGTGTAAGCGATACCTGGGCACTACATATACCCTTCTCGCCACTCACTGAGCTCAGATTAGGAATCTGGTATGATCGATCTCCACTGACACATCAATATTATCGACATTTCTGATCCCAGTGATCACAACCACAATAGAGGACAGATAGACCGCCAAAGTCCTTGCCGACGTCTAACCTGTTGAAGCCTGTCGGGCCCTGTCCTGACCGAGGCTCCTAGGTGCCTTGAACGGCTGCTGGAAGTGCCCAAACTCCTCGCCCATCCACCGCCCACCCCCGTGGCAACGAATGCACCTACCTCCCACGTCCTGCCAGTGCACAACAACATCCCGTAGAAAGCCCGTGGCTAGCCTCTCGTCCATCGGCACTTCTCTCACCAAACATGCGCCCGCGATCATATGCTTGTTGCTGGAGCTTTCGTGTGTAATGACCATGCAGGCCTATTTCAATATACCTAGAACAATCGTCCGAACCAGTTCAAGACTTTGTGAACCTTGCATGTTATAGCCTGTACTATATTCATCCCTGCCAGGGCTCAGACTCACGCTCATGGGTCTGAAAACAACAGTGCCTAAGGATGCGCTGAGTTTCGCCGCCTTGGTCAAACCTTGTCGTACACGCTGTGGGATGTTGCCAATTACTCTATCCATTTTCGACACTCGCTGCACTCCTGGTTCTCATCGCCTTTCTGTATGATCCCTGTGTACGCCCCTGTTTTGTAGCTTCGTCAACAAATGGTATTCTCGGTGATCGATAATTGCAGAGTCGATCGACACCTTTCATATCTTATACGTCACTCACTAGTTCAATTATTGACCTTACACAATCACTCTCAATATTTGACAGAAGATGCTCCTGCACGTTCGAGTTAGATTAAAGAGCGACCTGTTCTATCAATTCACTTTGACTGTTCGTGCTATAAATGCTAATGCCGACCTCTAATCAGGCTCCGAGAAAAATCTGATACCAAACTTATAGAACTCACTCGTACTCGGTAGACTTCGAGAAATGTTCACAGTATTCAGCAAAGTGATGTCATTCCAGCCTTTCGAGTCTTTGGGCGGCCAATTGATGCTCTACCTTGCAACGATGGGTAATGAATGATGGCCCCAAACGCTTAACACCATGACATACCCGTTCGGCCAATCGACACATTTGTGTTACGGCCTACTTTGCATGTACTCCTTCCAGCGTGGATTTCTGTTCATCATAGTACACGCCCACCTGATGTTGCGGTGTTATTGACCCTGCAATATATCGGGGTTGAGTCTCACTGTCAATACAATGCAGACCTCGAGCAACACTGCTTACCCCTCGCCACCAGGCCCAACCCCACATAACCATACACCGCCCCGACTCGACAGGTCGGCCCCGTTACCATAATTATTCTCGTTAATAGGTTTTGCAGCGCCACTAATACTCTGACATGGGCACTCGACCTCTTCCGCCGACCATGCAATCCTCACCGCCGACTTTAGCTACCAAACATCTCTGCCGTCAATGATTGCGACCTCCACGGTGCTCTCGTTCAGCGCCGCCTACATCGCCACACTCACAATGGGTCGTGACTTCGCCTACGAGAGCGCGCGACCTGCGCGGCGTTGATACGTTGCTTCCCTGCGCTCTAGCCTAGGAATAGCATACTTCTCAACTTCTCGACACTATATGTCCACGTTCGATAGACAATCTACGGACGATCATTTGACACATGTGGAATCCAAGTCTGTCCTTGTCGCACAACAATCAAACGAACCAACTGAGGCTTGGCTTGCGTGGTCACGAAGCATTGACAGGACTCCCAGGAAGGAATTGGATTGACACTTCCAGATCGCGCCCGGTACCTCCAGCGCATTTGCCTTCTCTGACACTTTCGATCTCATCGCATGTAGCTACCTCAGCGCGCAATCCAGACACAATCTAGGGCGCATTTTTCCGAGTCCGCTATCAAGCCGTCTACTGTCGTACAACCCACAGAGGCCACTCGCATTAAGCGATGCACCTACATACCTAACTTGCAGGCTAATTAGCAGGAACACAAGTCAGCTGTTTTGCTTGCTTGATCGGGCTCTGTGGACGGAGACAGCCGTGATACCACTGGCAGAACATGTTAAGTGCCGTTAACCTAGCCTTCGCTGGATCTCAATCCATCTCTTATGAGATCTTTGTTGATCCCTGGAACTTTGGAGGTCCTCTTCCAAATCTGCTATTAATATTCCTCTGTGTTTGAGTTCCACCGACTCGGAGTCCTTCGAACTATGAAGATAGAACCCATTACAGTTTCGTGGACATGGATCTACACGACTCCAAGGCAACGCACAGCCGACTCAACATGCGTTTCGCTCTGTTCTGTGTAAAGCTCTCACATCACATCCCTGAAGGTTGGTGGGCTGGGAAACCGCACAGCCATGATTCTCCAATCATTGTCTGGCATCACAGAAATGATGATAAGTATCAAAATCTCATCAACATGCGGACGTCGAAGGCATACAAAAGAGGCAATTCTATTACATCTTGCTCCTCTTGCGCTCTATAGCTTACTACGATGCCTATTCTGACAGATTCACCCCGTTGGCTGGTCGTCCTTTAATTAATCAGGTCGCGTTCTCTACAGGAAATGTCCAATGGCGCTGTCCACGCGCAACATCTAACCTTACCAAATATCATCGCATTCATGAGTCCACATGCATAGGTTCTGGCGGCGGCGGTGAGGATGAGAAGGAAGTGCAGAACCTCGGTGAATTGAGGTACCTTAGCCTTGGCTCAGTGTATAAACTCTTCGATTCCTGGAGCGATGTGAACCCCTATCTACTTACAGGATAAATGATCTTTGTCTTCCTCCAGGATATTCATCCCACAGTTGACCAAAAATTCATGAGCCAGAGTCCCCTAGTCCCTCGGTGAGATGTATACTGATCCGCCGAGGGTCAAATGACCCCACGTCCATGTGTTGAACTGGTTGAACAAAGAAGAAGTTACCGGAGGTTAGGCTCGGCAACGATATCGGGCATCATGCATCATGATGATCGCCAATCCCGTTCCTAGATCTTCAAATCAGAGATCACTGACATTTGAGTGATGGGCGATGAGAAACCTTATAGTATACCTATCTTACTGTCGATTTACCTCCGCTGTAGACCTATTCAGGCCACGGGTGGAAAGAATGGTTCATACTCACACAGAATCATCTTGGGATCACTATGAGCCTTTGCAGAGAATGTTAACCGGGTAGATCAGAGCCATTATCGTTAGACGCCATCTTCTGATGGATCTGCATACGTTATTCTAAGGGTAAACCTATTGTGTGGCGAGCGGAGGGTGCAGTCTACTCTAGTATACTAAGTGAGGAAATGCTGTTCGACGACTGTTCTGCTATGGTACTAAATTGAGGAGTGTATGTACATAGTTTGAGGAACTGTATAGTGAGAGTTTCAGAACGTCCGAGGTAATCATGGTATGTGAATATGTAGGGGAATTGATACGATGCTGATGCTGAACAAACTGAGTGATGTTGATGCTGGGAATGGTGCAGATAATGAAGTGAGAAGCAGGGGAAGCGGTCCATGGGTCGACGTTCCAGACTACGGACCCGGTATTCGATGGTTTGGTTCGTGGAAGAGTGTCCACCGACAAGTCCGGTCTATTGGGAATGAGAGCTGAGGAGTATTCTTGGAACGCTATTTCTGAACGACGTACAGTCCGCCGCCGTCATGGTCGAGGAATGGACATTATACCCGTATCGAGGACAGAAGAGATACCTTGCGAAACCGGCGAGGATTTTGATTCTCAATCCGGCGCATCAAGTATCGGTCAAACTCGAACGAGCTGGGATCAGTCTCTAATGACCCGCTTTCTCCGTGTTGCATGTCACTCCTGCCAGGCATGATCCACGGCGAGGATGAATAAGATGATGTGCGAGGGGGTGGTGACAGCCGTTTTGTTTTAGTACTTCGGGTTGGTGCGTGTACCACAGAGATGGGCGTTACTGGCGTAAAACCCATTATTTTAGTCGTCGAAGAAGACGAGCTTTTAGTAACAGTCGTGCTAGAATAGATCAAAGGAGGAGCTAAGATGTCTTCTTCATCATTGTCCGAACATAGCGAAGGGGATGGGGTGTCGTGCTCCGTGGGGAATGGGTCGCGATGGATATGCGAGTCGTTAAATGCTAATGGTGAGCATTGCAGAGGTTGTGGAAGTCGTCGCAGTTTAGTGTGGACACGATGTGGTGAAATTTTTGGAAAAGAGTACACGAACGGCTCTTTGGTGGAGGTCTCTGTACAACCAGAATTGTGCATCGAGGAAAACTCGGAGGACACGGGAGACATGTCAAAGATGAGGTCCGGTGACATTGGGCGTGCGTAGGGTGAACCCGCCCATGACGGATTCGGTCGACGCCTCGGTATTTCTATAGGTGTAGAAGATGAGTTCCGCAGGAGGGTGTGCGATTCCATTTTCGAAAGCGTCTGGGATCGGTGGATCAGCATGCAATGGCAGCACATCACGGTGTGATCGGAGGGACTTACGATGACCACAAGTAATTGAGTACGACACGGTGCCCCTAGATGAAAGAATAATCGCCTTTCTTGCTTTACACCACCCACTAACTCCGGGGAATCGTGAGACAGGGCCGCTTTTTGACTAATCTCCACTGGCTAACGAATACGCCCGTAAGGTGGGGAAACGTGGTAGTAACGGGTAGCGGAAGAAAATGTGGCAAAAGTTTTTTCAGCCGTGAAGTCGACGGGTGTCAATCAAATTGATTCCGTCTCTGTTTTTTGGGTAAAGGTTGTGGAAAGAGGATGTGGGGAGGAGGCCTTCTAGAGTACTTGGTAATATTTGGACGTCGACTGCAAGGGAGAATGAATGACAGGAAGCGAAGCGCCAGCGTATCGAGGGAGAAGAAGTCGGACAAGAAGGATCCCCGTTTTGTAGAAGTCATTTTAGCTGTAAAGATCACGTGACCCCTTTAACTTTTCATGACGTCAACAATGCAATGTTGAACCTGACTCCGAGCCATCATGCATACTTGCCTCTCGCGAAGGAGCGAGGAATACAGATTAGAAGAATTGCAAATTGACGGGCTGTCTGCTAGGACGTCCGTGAAGAATGAGAAGGGAGTTCTCTCTGGATTCCATAAATGGAAGTCTTTATCTTCTTTGAGAAAAACACAATCAAAACATACACGTCGTGGGGTAGCTCTAAAGAACGTGATAATCTACACTCTCTGAAGGCGTCGCGGATACACTGACAGTGTATGAATCTGATACAGTGATCTACTAGCATCCAAGTGTCACATGGGTAAGACAACTTGGAGACAAGCGATGATGTCATGAAGGATATAAAGCCACCGTACCGTCACGACTGCGACTTTCAACTCTTTGCCACCATGTCGCCCTACACCGTCAACGTAGGCATCTTCATTTCTCAATTTCCACGATCTCACCATCCTTTTAGGTATCAGGAATCGCTCCCAGCACCACCGAAGCTCAACTCCACGACTTCTTCACGTATGTCCTTCATTCCGCCCGGTATGCCGCTGTTGCTCACTAGAACGTGTCTCAAGATTCTGTGGAAAGTAAGTAGAGGGCCTCTTTGCCTCTATCCTACTAGTACTTTCATTTGATGCCTTCATGCCAGGATCAGCGAGATCAAGCACGAGAAAGATAAGGCTGATATTCATTTCGAGAAGTCTTCCGCTGCGAAGACAGCATTGATGGTCAGCGCCTCGATGATATCTCGGCTTCAGTAGTTCTGACGTCCAATAGCTCAATGGTGGTACCCTTGACGGAAATACGTTGTCGGTTACCTCGGACAAAACATACCAGGACATCCCCGAAGAAAGTACTTCCAGGGAGGGGGAGCCCATCGAACAGTCTGACAAGCCGAGGGCTGGAAGTGAGTTGAGCGTAGATAATGCTAAGGGCTTGATCGCTTATGCTAGTAATTTTGCAGTCGCGGCAGAATATCTAGCTAGAGGATACATCCTTGGGGACCATATTCTCAAGCGGGCGATAGATATCGATAGTGAGCCTGTCTTTGTTCCAGTCTCAGCTGACTTAACCCGCATTGCAGGCACACAAGGGATTTCACAGCGATTCTTAAGTTATTTCCATCAGGTCGATAAATCTCTTGGGACGCGCGCCCTCGGGCCTGATCAGACGATCTCAAGCAAAGTCCAATCGACCGTCGACATTGTTACTGAAAGGGCCAAGGCTGCTGACGAACAGAAAGGTTACTCCAAGACTGCCCACGATGTGAGTGAATTATCTTACCTCAATTTTCTCTGTGTGACCTCGTCGAAGTATTATGCCCGTGCCGTCGCTTCTCCTTTGGGCCAACAAGTTCGCTCCTTCTATACATCCACGTCCAAACAGGTCCAAGATATTCACGAAGAGGCTAAGCGTATCGCCGAGCAGCACACGGCCGCGGGCGCTCAGGGTGAAAAGTCTGATACAACGGGTGAATCCGCACCGACTCCCGTACAGCCCAAGGTTTAAGCCCAAATCCACACTTGTATTACAGTCTGTACCATAGTTGCGTTTGCTTGGACTAGTACCCTGATTACCATTATCCATATGTGTGTTTATGCGAACCATCCCTGTCATCATGAGCTGGTACCTCCCGGGCTCTGTGTGGAGGGAGAAGACAGATCTCAAACATGATATCCTGATAGCCCATCGCACAGGGTGACTCGTGAGCCTCGTGACGCTTAAATACGCATATCCAGCAACACAGTAGGGGAGAGTCACAAGCAGGAAAGGGTATATGCACTATCAGTTCGGCCGTCATAGTTATCCAGTCGGCCGACACCTTTCGCCGCCTAGGTTGGCTAGGTTGTACCCAAGTTGTTCATCGCCGAAGGCTTTTCGGCCGATATATTCCCAGTGACTTTCTGCTATGATACCGATATAAATCCAGAGGGAATATACGAGAACAGCATAATCACACATATTTCACTATGAGCTCTTCCTCCACCGACCATGCTGACCAGTCTGGCTGGTCAGCGTCCCTGTACAACAAAACCGCATCGTTCGTGTACTCGTCTGAGTACACTCGGCCAGTTTTGGAGTTGTTGGCGGCGCAACCTGGGGAACGCATCATCGACTTTGGGTGTGGCAGTGGAGAAATCACCCTGCAGCTGCAGAAACACGTCGCCAGTGCTCCTGGCGGTGTGGTAGTCGGTACTGATTTTAGTGAGAGCATGGTAAGTCGCTTAAAATTCGAGTTTCAGATGGCCTGTTGATTTATGAGAACCGCCTAGATTGCTAAGGCCAAACAGAACGGCGTGAAGCATGCGTTTGTGGGAGACGCGCAGACCCTGGAGCTGCCAAACGAGTTTTCAGGTATCGACCAGAAGTTTGATGCGGTGTTCAGCAACGCGGCGTTGCATTGGTGTAATCGCGATCCTGCTGGGGTTTTGGAGAGCGCGAAGAAGGTCCTGAAACCAGGTGGACGCATCGCAGCAGAGATGGGGGGCTTCCTCAATTGCGTAGGTAGGAAGCCTCATTTGTTACACATATTCCAACTACACCTGAACGTCGAGTGTAGGTCTCAGGTCGGCGTTGTACCACGTGTTGAGACAGCATGGATATGATCCTGTGGCGCGCGATCCTTGGTTTTTCCCCTCGGTAGAAGATTACGATAAGGTGCAGTGTTTCTTGCCCGAGCGATAGTACCTTCTCATGCTGAGCTGTCCATCCAGTTGTTGACTGACGCTGGCTTTAAAGTGACCCATATATCGCTGAACCCCCGCTTCACGCCATTGACAGGAGGAGTAGCTGATTGGCTACATCTGTTCGCGCGTCATTCATTCATGGATGACCTTTCAGATGAGGAAGCCAAGGAGATTATTGACGAAGTGGAGACAATTTGTATTGAGGATTGCCGTGACAAGAGCGGAAAGTGGGCTCTGATGTATAATCGGTTGAGGTTCCAGGCAGTACTGTCATAGAATAGTTACGCACTAATTCGAATGGGCGCATTTTCGACTCCGTTTGAGTCCTCAGCAAGTCCTCAGGCCTCGGTAGTAGTAGTAGTAGTGTATTACTGGCGCGGCCCAATATTGTAGAAGTTGAGTGAAAGTTTGTGAAAAGCTCCGGCCCGATCATCCCCGTTCACTGTTGGGCCATCAACCACATCGTCGAGTTGGTCGGTGGCACCGTGGCCACGTTCTTCCACCGGACGCAAGAATTCTGCGAATCTACAACCGCCATGTCTACTTAAACCCAACGCTCGTCGGTTTGTTATATATACCATGGCTACCAAGCGTAGAAACACCTCTTCTCGGAACGGCTCCGCTGGCCACCAGACTGGAAAGGACACAATACATGGCAAGCCCACAACTCCATCCAAAACCCTAGATGCAGGTTTCTCCACGGCTCAGGCAGTCCCCGTCATCATAGACTACTATTATGTGCGTAATATATCTCTTGTTCTGCCCGTATAAGGTCATCTCAGGCTCAGACCAAAGGTATTAGGCACTTTCCCTCGTGTTGGGCGGTTGTTGCGCGTGAGTCTCAGTCTCTCACCAGAGTGCCCTGACAATGTTTTTAAACCTCTGCAGGAATGTATGGGCTTATGAACAATTGCTGATGATGAACCCGCGAATCGGTACGAATGCTTGCCAAACTAGAAACATGAGTTAATCCATGATTATTAGGTTCCGCCCTCACATTCTCGCAAATGCTCTTCATCACCCTTCAATTGTTACCTTCGTTCCTTGTATATCCCCCCGGCCGGTGGCTACCTAGATTGAAACCACGACAGGTCCCTCTATATCAATGGGCCATACAGGTGACGGTACTGACTACGGGTTCGCTGCTGAACAACTGGGCGTTCGCCTATCAGGTCCCGTTGACTTTGTTAATTGTCTTCCGTTCTGCGGGTGAGCTTGTACACCTACCTCTGCATACAATCCATGTTGACATCTGACATGGTTCTAGGACTTGCCGTGTCAATGCTTTTTGGTGTCGTGTTTCTCAAGAAGCGGTACACCTCAATGCAAATAGTGAGTACAGAACTGGTTTCCAGCCTGGCGCGATTGCTTGATGCGTAAACCTACCATAGGTGTCTGTCATTACAGTTTCCGTAGGTGTCATATTGGCGACGCTCTCGAAGCCTAAGGCGACCTCTACGTCTACGAACTCCGCAGTCCCTTCGGCTGACGAGCTGTGGAAGTACATGATTGGAGTCACCATGCTCGTCGTCTCCCTATTCTTGACAGCCTTCCTTGGGATCTTGCAAGAGAAGACGTACAAGCAATACGGACCATGCTGGCAAGAGGGCGTTTTTTATACGGTAAGGCAAACTCCTCCATACCTTTTTATTTTTTATTTTTACCGAACTGATGCATCTGCCACGATTTTGCAGCACTTCCTTTCACTTCCGGCATTCTTATTCCTTATTCCCGACATCAAGCAAGGCTATAACAGCCTCTCACAGGGACCTTCGACTTCGTCGTCTCTCCTATCATTCATGATTTTAGGGGGAAACCTTATCTCACAACTTATTTGCGTGTCGGGTGTCAATCGACTTTCCTCGGTGAGGAACGTTTCGACTCCGTGGTATAGTAAATCACTGACAGACGCGTTACAGCAAGTGTCTTCCGTGTCAACTAACCTTGTCCTGACAGCGAGGAAGGCGCTTAGCTTGTGTTTGAGTGTCTGGTGGTTTGGTAATGGATGGAATGCACAATTGGGGGCAGGTGCGGGGATGGTATTCTTAGGAAGCGCGATGTTCTCGGCAGCTGGTGATGTGAAGGCAAAGAAGCTATGATACAGTACGACAGACAAATCAAGATATTTCTACATTATTGTCGATCCTTGAACTACAATAGATTGCATTGGCTCTGCTCGTGTGTTCCGTACGTGAATAACGGTACAGCCGAGATCTTGGCACCGTCAGATAGGGTCTCTATTACAGTATGAATCTGACCGGGTACTATTTTTTTTTTTTTTGGCCGATGTAGCCCGATGTATATGATGGTTGAAGCCGCCAAATAAGCAGATGACAATCGAGTCGGTCTGAAGGGATATATAAGTAGGCTTGATGCGATTGAAGTAAATTAGATCTCTGCCTTACATTCGTTGCCTTATATTCGTTATGATCGCAGTCATTGTTGGACATCGCTCAGAGGCCTTGCCTGACTAGCAGCGTGTCCATCACTGTCAGGATCTGAACCAACGCGCCATTTAGAGGAGTATAGACTCGGTTGCACAAACACGAACACTAGTGTAGATTCGGCCAATGAGAATGCCGAACATTGCATACAGCATGGTGTTCGGCTACTTCAAAAAAGAAACAAGAGAGAGAAAGGAGAAGATTTCGGTTAGGGTTAGTACATGAATAAATTGGGGATCTGAGCGAGAATTGAACAGATCTTGATGCGTAGATGAGCCTTTTAAGGATAGTATCAGTCTTATGGAATGCAGTTCGCGCCTTGACAAGGACGACGCAAAGTACAACTTGAACTAAACGCGTTAGAAAAATCGTTCAAGTTATATACAGTGAGTTCATGCCCACCAGTGATTAAAATGTCAACGGCGACTTCCGGGCATAGCCATGCTGTGACAATCGCTGCTACATCGGAAGTCTGAGCGACCTACCAGAAGGATCAGCCACGGAATCAATGAAGAATCTGGATGGAACTACACCTTCACTTTCCAGACCGACACTCCACATATGATCCCAACTGACAACATCATCGACACTGACAACAACAAGACGAGGCCAAAGATGAGTTTGGACCTTGTGAGACGATAGATTCTAGGTGAAAACAACAGTCAATACAAGAACGACGAATGCTCAACAGAAAGTTACCTGTGGCCCAAAAGGTCTCATAAGGAAAGCAACGAAGGAGCTAATCACGACAGTCAGAGGAAGTGGCCAGAGCAAGAGCAGCCCTGTGCAATAATCATTAGTGTTCGCCAACTATTCTTTTGGCCAGCCCAACCAATGAGAACCAGGGGATTGGGGGGGCTTCCACGCTAAGTCGTATGATACATATGAACACTGGACAGATACGAGAGACTGTATACCAATACTTATACCCAAGTCATATAAATTACTCTTTCGTGAAGTGTCAGCAAGAGCACAACAACAGGAGAAAGACTTACGACGTGCTATGAAAGGTGTCTATGCAGAACAGCACAAGGACAAGAAATCTGAAAGGTATCTGTATGTAGGAGCGGTTGAGAAAGAACTTGACCAACTTGATCCATCTGGCGTCATCGAAGTCTATGTATCAAGCATTATCAGCACCGTCTCTCTGGGTCCGAGACCAGACTAAGCGTGTTGCAATAAGAAGCGGGCTGAAAGGTCACTAAGCCATAGGGTTACGTGTTGACTGTATCGAACAACTTATCAGCGATCAGAGCAATCTTGGGAGGGATAACATGCGAACAGAAAATTCCGAGTAAAAGGGTACCTGGGACATAAGTTCGAGTTTGAGCATCTTAAAGCATCTCGTTCACCAATGAAAAACACACCTTGGGTTGAGCCGAGTAGGCTCATTGCTGGAACTTTACACAAAGGTGGTCCAAAGGGGGTCTAAAGGAGGTCCCGCGAGTTCCGTTTCATGGGTTGGCGAGCTTTTTGGGGCCGTGTGCGGACAGGGGCGGTTACCTCCAAGGATATTAACGACGCGCCACTGAATGACCCTTCCCGGATCAAAGAGGTAGATATCATCTTAGTAAACATAGTAAACATTGAGCAGGTTCGATTATCATGCATAACGGTACATCATTGCGCTTAAACTTTGGAGCAAATCGAGATATTTCTACCAGCAGCAGGTTAAAAGCACGTATTCTGGATAAAGGCCAAGAACACCGATCCACATCGTTGCCCGTCAACCTACGACGAGGTCATAGGGAGTCATACTGTGAGATACTTCCAGCCCGTACTTGCCCTTGATGCAAGGAATACATTCGCGTCCACTCCACAACTTTGCCACAAGGGTTTCTTTATACAGTCGAAGCTGCCATAACCTGGGTTTATGACCTAGAGGTGTCATAAGGAACGGACAGTCGGTGGAACCAAAGACCTATGGGTTATGGCTGAATCGGATTATGGGCTTAGACATCCATGGGCTAAGATAGCGCTGATTGTATATTAAAGCCTCTTCACTTAGATTAATCGTATAACCAGAATAAAGCGACGCCCGCGTCCGAGTCTATCCCGACAAGTTGGGGTTGATACCCAACTCAGAAGATGGTATAACGTCCAAGCAACTCCAGAAATTATAAAGACGCGCCTGGGTAAGTTTTGAGAAGCAGATGCCGCATGGCCAGACGTGAATGCTTGGTGAGCGCTGTACTGAATACCGAGTGCAGTGAAGAAAGTCGTTCACACAGAGCAAGACGCAGTATCACAAATTTCCTGATCAGAAAGTTGGATCACGGCAACGGCCGTAGCAAATGGGTCGTGAGACTCGGACTCGGAGCTCTCGAGCGAGTTCAAGTTGGAGACACCTTGAAGCACCCTTGAAGCACCCTAGTCTCTCCTAGACAGACACCATCAGTGATACCTCCCTTCTGCACAAGCACCCCAAGTGACCGAACTGTGCCCACCTCGGGGCCTCCCTCATCTTGCACTCGAAATCGTGTGCACTCTCGGCGCTAAGTATGGAGACCTTTTTTCTGAAAATATTCTCTTACTCATGGTAACTTACGGTGTGGCAAGGTTCAACGTCTTCTGGCCTCTGGGCTTCTCAGTGCCCAGTACCTTCTCCCACTTCATGACACGTTGTCGTATCTTGATGTTCTTCGGATGTCATATACATACTATGGCAGCAGAAGTTATATGCTAATCGAAGATAACGTAAAGGACTCAACATTCAATAGATACGAGTGTACCTTGAACCTTCAACGCATAACTGGTTTAGCATTGCCTATCACTGCTCCTGGTCCCGGTGCTTTCGGCCTCCCCCAACCCACACAAACACATACAACGTGTTGTTGGGATATAACCATGAACCTCGCTTCGCAGCAATGGAAGCGCCATGTCCTCTTGTGGTATACGCCCATGTCGATCCCGTGCTACCTGCTGCTTGTCAGGACATATTGCGTCCCGAATTCAATCTACCTCTTCCTCCTAGCCCTCCTGTAGATCCCCTTAGAGACCATCTTAGATATGCCACATTATCTGAACCTCATGTGGCCTTTGATAAACTGGGAAAGTCGTATGGTACGTTCGAACATTCCGACACATTCAGCTCCCAATTGATCCGAGTACAGGCATTTGAACATTTTGGGCCACATGACTATTACTTGTGAACAGTGTTCGCAGGGTAGTCGAGTTGCTTGACAAGCGAAGCGGGAACTACGGTGAGCGATTCATTCAGAGAGCGCTCAATGAGTGAGTGATAAACATATTTTATTTATGAGTGGTTTTAAGCGAGTTTCTAAGGATGGGGTGGACTGAAAAGCTTGCCGTTCCTACGTTGCAGCAAAACGCTCGACGTGCATCGTCGCCAACAAAGGAGTAACAACAAACTACAATTCCACTCAACTTTGCGAATCCTGTGTACTCGTCCAGAAGCTTATTCAGGGCTCCAATATAGATCTAGGAAACTGAGGACGCTTCCGTTCCGTATGTGTTTTCACCATTCAAGTAGTCCTTTCGTTGAAACATTTTTAGTTGAATATCTGCCAAGATGGCTTCCGGTGCTTGCTACGCGAGAGACAGCTTTCCCAAAGTGAAGGCATTATACGATTACATTTTTCACGAGGTGCAATCCCAGATGGTGAGTGAAACTAATAGAAGTGATTTTCGACGTCAATTGATAGATCTAAGGCTTCTGATAATCCAGAACCATCCGTAATGGCGACACAGTTCCGATGATGTGACGTATCCACATGCATGCCAATGTCATGGGGGCAGGCGCCACCCCGTATGCCGCAGGTGCGAAGACTGTAAACTCGTTTCCTTCAGTGGGAATCATTGGTTGAAATTGTTGTTCGTCATAGATTTCATCTTTGCCTTGGATCTTTCTGCTCGCGATGATCCCTCACCCCCAAAGTCCAGTCCGTACACAAGAAGAACTTGATGCAGTCATAGAACCAGGGCGGCTTCCTGACTTTGATGATCGGCCGTCCTTGCCTTGAATATCTCGTCAACGAACTGCTACCGTACTGTCTGGCTACGTTTTTTCATTCATTCGGCTAACGAAAGTGACGTAGATGCATCACCCACTTCCGTCCAGTAAATCCCTAAGAAATTATCGCCATATCAGATGTTTACAGACATATATGAGTTCCGCTTAGACGACAATACGTACGACGGAATGTCCATACCAAAAGGGTCAATCATCATCCCCAATATCAGATACGAACGAGCCTGCAATGTGCATGGGATGGATATCCATCACATTGGAATGCAGGTGAAGAATTTTGATTGAATACCTTTAGGGGTAGACGTGGGATGAGGAGTTTTATGCTGACCCCTGCACTTTTGGCCCATCTAGATATCATCCCGCCCCACTCGGGAGGGGTGAGCCCTTCCCGGAAGCAACATGGGGTTTTTGTCGGAAGTCTAGCTGTACACTTCAGATTGAAAATGTCATAATCTGATTTCTATGTGCAGGGTGTGCCCAGTTCGGCACTTCGCGGACGCTAGCATCTGGACTACAATAGCTACCCTTTGATCGGCACTAAATATTTCAAAGGGCTAACGGAGAGGATAGAGAAGAAACAACCCCTCAAGAAGTATTCTAAACTTCGATCATATCACATCCATTCAGTTTGCAATTATCTCATCATTCTGGGAACTGGTGTAGCCGTCCACGGCCATTTCCTTGTTTGATACGTCTCAGGATGCAGGCAGTGGCAGACCTGATTCGACATGCTGATATATCGGACAACTACTGAATAACTGCAATTATAGTGAAGAGGGCCTGCCCAAGATTTCATACAGGTTCAGAACTAATGTCATACGTATTCGCGTCCTAAACCAATCCCAAGCACAGATCATACCAAAGTGGCGTTGTGGTGACTTGGATTACTCGAGATAAGCATCTATTCCCTGCCAATCCACGCCCTATAGGTAACTCAACAGTACACCGTCTCCAAAACTTTATCCTTGTCCTTCTTTGAATGCGAGTTCGTCAGTCCCGTGAGCAGGTCGCTTGGGTCATCATCGGCGCCATACTGACTACATCCCCAAATTCACAAATTTTAAATGGGTACAAGCACTGTCAAAGGTTGGGGCCATCTTTGGTGGTTGTGCAGCCTCTACCTTACTACATATTTGCAATAGAACTGACAAAATGACAGTGTAGCTGGTGTCACCGCTGCAAGCCGTACAAACCTAAAATCTCTTAAATATCGATGTTGATGTGGTTCTCGCTGATAATTCCATACACTTAGTGGGAACTGCTAAAATTCCTGCTATGTATGCATCATTACTACTCTTGTGCAGTGTGATCCTTGAGAAGTGCCCGTAATGCTTTATGCTTGTGAAATAGGATGTATATCCGTGTTCGATTAGGAACTAAACTTTATAGGATGCGGGAAAAGTAAAGATGTCGTTAGAATGTTACAGTCTACCAGTCATACATGGCCACCATTTGCCAAGTCTGTACATTCACTGAAGGATACCTGGGATTATGCTCCGTGCTTAATCTGGTGGTTTAGCCATCGGAAGCAGGTCGGACGCAATTTCTGGAAGCAGAGAGTTCTCAAATATGCCTGTCGTGTGCTATCGGTTATCGTTGGTGCTGACAGTAGCAACAAAGGTACCATGTGGAACGTCTCCATGATCTGCATTGTAATTCATAGAATCTGTCGTTCTTGGCATATCTTCTTCCGCTAAGAGGCGTTGCGGCGCAGATAATCTATTTATATCTTGATTATGTCAGAAGATCTTCAACCTTCTTCAGGCTCCGTCTCGGATGTGCAAAAACACGGCTTCGTCAACGTCTGATCGACATTTGGTGGCATTTCCATAGGTCATTGCAACATTGAACTGAAACACATGTGGTGGAGACATATGCCCTGCACTTAGTTTCTGCTCACATGCGTCGAGAGATCTATGCAGCCTGACCATGGCCTGACCTCATATAAAAGCCCAAGACGAAGGTCCTGATAAAACAACAAACGGGTGCAGCAAAATGGCAGCTTCATTGTGGCCTGTTCTCCTCTCTGTCCCATGCTATTTCTTAGCTGTTCAGGCATATCGCCGATGGCGCTCACAAGGCTTACCTCTGCCTCCCAGCCCCCCGAAGGACCCACTAATAGGCCATCTCAGGTATGCGTTGGTCCCTGAGCCTCACGTTTCCTTCCATGAACTGGGCAAATCGTATGGTATGCCTTAAAACTCCCCTCTCCACCATCTCTCAGCTAAGTAACTCCTGGCAGGTGACATCATACACCTGAACACTTTGGGTCGTATCACTATCATTGTGAACAGTGTCCACAGGGCCTTCGAGCTGCTGGATAAACGAAGTGCCAACTACAGTGACCGGTTTATCCCAAGGGCCCTCAATGAGTGAGTCTGAAAACAGCCTTGCTTCAAGCTTGGTGTTGACTTGATGCCGGTCTACAGGATGGGATGGACTGAAAGTTTGCCGTTCTTGCGTTATGGTAAAGATTTCCAGACGCATCGCCGACTGTTCATGCAAAACTTTAGCAAGAGTGCTAGCAACAAATATCTACCAGTGCAGCTACGCGAAGCGCGTATCTTTGTCCAGAAACTTGCGCATGGGCCCAATGTACCCGAAATGGAGGAAACAATCTCTACGTAAGCCACTTACATTTCTCCTCTCCTGCAAGCCTGACCTTCATGGTTCGTATGCAGTTTTGTCACAACCATCATCGTCCGAATCGTCTCTGGGTATCAAATAATCTCATCTCAAGACCCCTACATCAAACTTGCGAGGGAAGTCAGTGCTGCTCTTGCACAGGGAGGGTCCCCAGGCGGAAGTCTGCTCGACTTCTTCCCATTCCGTACGTTTCCTATCACGCCCAAGGCGAAATCGTTAACTCACGTTCATGGTCGACAGTTGAATATTTCCCCAGGTGGTTCCCCGGAACGTTTTATGCGTATTATGCTAGAGACAATCTGCCCAAAGTCAAGGCATTGTATGATTACCTGTTCAATGATGTGCAGACCAACTTGGTGAGAGCGATTGTAGGCTTGCGCTGGGATCATACTCTGATCATCAGCATGTTAGGCCGCGGGTACCGCAAAGCCCTCCATAATGTCGACTCAATTGGAGTCGTTGCAACACGACGACGGGACCCTCGGATACAACATTGATGATGTCAAGGGTGCAGGCGCGATCGCATACGCAGCAGGAGCAGATACGGTGAGTTGTTTTCACGCTTTGGCACGATCGGCTCTGATTGGATCTACGTTAGACCTCTTCATCGCTCTGGATCTTCTTTTTGGCGATGGTTCTTTACCCAGAAGCTCAGGCTCGTGCACAGGAAGAACTCGACGCTGTTGTAGGGAAGGGACGTCTTCCTGACTTTGAAGATCGCGCATCGTTGCCATACCTTGAGTGTCTTCTTCATGAGCTACACAGGTAAGAAGTTTGTTCCCATCTTTTGATCAGATGCAGACATATTCTGTCCCAGGTGGCATCATCCTCTTCCATCCGGTGAGTGATGGCAGAGCTTTCAGTTAGTGCCGAATGTTCAATCGGTATAGGTGTGCCCCATCGTTCGGTGGAGGATGACATTTACGACGGCATGTTCATCCCGAAAAATTCTATCATCATTGCCAACATCAGGTATTAATGGCAGTGTTGCTCTCCAGCAATGTTTTGATCGACTACTTTCAACAGGAGCATGACATGGGACGAAGACGTCTACTCTGATGTCCGTACCTTTAACCCATCTCGATACTTAGCAGCCCCGGAGGGTCGAGGCGAGCCTGTTCCGACTGTAACATGGGGCTTTGGGCGCAGGTCTGTATATTCTCGAGGATAAGCGACAACGGTTAACTCTTTGCATTTGTGCAGGGTTTGTCCCGGGCGCCATCTCGCAGACGCTACCCTTTGGATATCGATCGCCACCATCTTGTCGACGCTCAATATCTCCAAGGCCATCGGAAAGGACGGGAAAGAGATCACACCTGAGGAAGCGTTCCAAACCTCTGTCTCAAGGTTTGTACCGTTCGCCTGCCTATGCTACCTTTACTCATGATTTTCAGCCGGCCTCGTTCCTTCCCTTGCACTATTAGCCCTCGAACTCAAGCAGCGATGGATCTCATTCGAGGAGCTGATACGTCTGACAACTATTGAGTACTGGGCACTCTTTGGCCAGCAGGCCCTTTCCTTATTTCAGAGTTGTATGACCGCTGGTAACGAGCACAATGTATGACTTTTCTGTATATGTTCTATATATGGCGATCAGCTCGGAAGGTGATTCCCAGTGAAAACCGGAGATGTCGAGGTTCAGTTGTGGTGTGTTTAACCGATAGGAACATATGACGACCGATATTTAGACTAATCATCTTACATCACAATGACGTTCAAGGCCCCATTAGAACGTCGCGATTTACTGTGCCTTCCTGAACAAATCATCTTTACTTGCGTGCGCTTTGGTAAGGAATACGGTAAACATGAAAGTGATATAGAATTGAAACAAAATTGAGGTCACTGATTGCAGTCTCAGTGGCATCACCTGGGCCAACACACGCTCCTCCATATTCAATCCACCATCAACCTGGGCCCGTCTTACCCTGCTCGGCTCAAACGATCGCCCGCAAAGAACCGCAATCGTACAGCCGAAGTTATCACCGTCCGCCATCTCGTCTGCATAAAAGGATGGTTTCATTTCGTCGCCAGTTCAATGGCCGCCAGTGATGGCTGTCAATTATCTTACCCTCCTCGTCTTACCATGCGTCCTACTACTGGGCAAACTCTTTTATGACACGAAGAAGCTCCCACTTCCACCGGCACCTCCAGCTGATCCCTTGATTGGACACCTCAGGATAGCACCCTCCTCCGATTTTCATCTCTACTTTTATGAACTTGGAAAGAAATATGGTGAGCGATTTGATCAAAACACCGAAACTACAATTTGACCAACACGATGCCCAGGTGGAATAATGCACCTTAACTTTGCGGGAAAGATGATGATTATTCTAAACAATGTCAACACCGCTGTCGAGTTGCTGGATAAAAGAAGCGCTATCTATAGTGATCGCGGTCCTCTCAAAATTCTCAACATGTACACCCCTTGTTCTTTTCCGTGCCCTTCAAGGCTCACCTTTCGCCCAAAGCATGGCTTGGACAGAGAACCTAGCCCGCATGAGGTACGGCAAAACATTTCATCAACACCGGCGCATGTTCCACGAGAATTTCAACAAAACTATCGTCGCGAAGTTCCAGCCCATCCAAACTCGTGAGGCCCGCTTACTTGTTCAAAATCTCTGTGAACATCCCGAAGATAGGGAGAAGTATTTGAGCCGGTGTGTATTTATGCAGATTTCGCATGATTACTCAATCAATTGCTCTGTAGATTTGCTGTCTCCATTATCACCCGAATCGGTTTCGGACACCACGTCGATGCAGAAGACGACCCATACGTGGCTCTTGCCGTTGAAACCAGCGAAACGCTTGCGAAAGCAGGGTCTGGAGGAGGCATGTTGATCGAAATATTCCCGTTTCGTGAGTAATATTTGCTACATGTTGATTCTAACTCAGTGTCCACAGTTCAATATATGCCATGGTGGTTCCCAGGTACCAAATATGTGCAGTATGCGAAACACCAGGCCCCGAGAGTTAGAGAATTGTACGACTTCCCATTTCGGGAGGTGCAAGCTCAAACAGTGAGTGCAATGTCTATGAAAACTCTGTCATGACACCCTCATTCATCTCACAGGCCCGAGGATCAGCCGGGGCATCGATCATGGCGTCACAGCTAGAAGCTCATAGTCGCGAAGGCGATGATATAGGCTACAGCCTTTTGGACATCAAAGGAATGGGAGCCACTATGTATGTAGCCGGGGTAGACACAGTGAGCCAGCATCTTCGAATCAAAGATTTCATCACCCTTACCAGCTTTCAGACCTCTTCGAGCCTCTCCATATTTATACTCGCAATGACCCTCTACCCCGAGTGTCAAGCCCGTGCCCAGGAAGAGCTCGATGCTGTCGTGGGGACTGATCGCCTACCTGATTTCAACGATCGTGGTTCTCTGCCCTATCTGGAAGGGATCATTCGGGAAACCCTCAGGTCTGTTTTAATGATAGATTTGTGCTACCTTGTCGGCTTATGTCTACAATTAGGTGGCACCATCCCATTCCTTCAGGTATACCTGTCCCCAGTTCGGGTCGCGTGCCTTGCTCATCCAACCTTGCTCGCAGGCGCACCACATCGTGTCATGGAAGACGATGTTTACGATGGAATGTTCGTTCCGAAAGGCTCGATGGTTATCGCCAACATTAGGTGCGATTTTGAATGACAAGACAGGACAAAAGTCTCAATTTTGGCTAAACATCTTGTCAGAGGAATGACTTGGGACGAGTCTCTCTATTCTGATCCCTTCGGCTTCGACCCAGCCCGTTACGCTCGGGGAGAACCACCGCCTGCTGCAACGTGGGGTTTCGGACGAAGGTTGGCTGCCTTCTCCTAAAGCTCACGAATATGCCCTAACTTCCAAGTACTTCAGGAAATGTCCTGGCAGGCATCTAGCGGACGCTAGCCTTTGGATTGCTATGGCTACTATTCTATCAACATTGAGTATTACGAAGGCCGTGGATACAGATGGAAACTCCATCACACCGGAGACAAAGTTCGAGACATCACTTACCAGGTATGTTTTTTTCTGCTCACCTCGGCTTGATACGCTGCCACTGTTAACTAATCTTACCTCTAGTCACCCATGCCCCTACCAATGTCAAATTAAACCACGTTCACCATCAGCCTTAGCGCTTGTTCAACAGGCAGATACGTCTGATAATTACTGACTTCTGACTTCCGTATGCATGTATAGTATGCACCAAACGATGGCGACGACTCTCTGATCCGTGGTATCATCAATGACCTGTTGACCTGAACATATTTAAGCAACTCGAGTCTCACACAGCAACCCCGAAAGGCTTGAACTTCTAATATCAACGATCAGAAGTTGCCATCCAGCACTCGAAAGCAGCTGAGAAGACCAGAGCCTGGAGGCCTGAGAGGCTGACACCTAAAGTGTGTTCATTCTTCTTGCAGGGTTATTCCCAGCCCTGTATTTACATGTCAAACTATAGTCCAAGGCCCGTGCGTGTACCGGTTCCATCGTGCGAAGTAACTTACGACCAAGAGCTGGTTCTTCATTTATAACTACTAAATCAATCAGCCAATATGTGACCGCATGCCTATCTCTATCATCTACTCTCTGTACATCACAGTCTGCGCCTCAGTATTGGTCTATGTATATCGCAATCCCAGGAGCAAGAAAATACTTCTCCCGCTTCCGCCAGGGCCCCCGACCGATCCTCTCATCGGGCACCTCAGGTTGATACCTCTCACTGATCATCACCTTTTCTTCCATGAACTAAGTAAATCCTATGGTATGAGCCACGTCAAATCCTGGTGAAGTGCCATGGACTGATTAACAGTATCCTCATTATTAGGTGACGTGGTCCACCTTGATGTTCTCGGCCGCTCCATGATCGTCCTAAATAGCACCGAGGCTGCTGAAGACCTGATGGAAACGAGGAGCGCCAACTATAGTGATAGGCCATTCTTTAGAGTCTTGCAGCAGTTCGTGGTCGTATTGCATTTAAGTGGAACATTCCTGCTCAGACTGCAGGTACTATAGTATGGGATGGACCCACGCACTATCAATTCTGGGGTATGGAAAACGATTTCAATTACACAGACGGATATTTCAGCAACACTTCAACAAGACTACGGCTGCGGGATACAGACCTTTTCAGATCGCAGAGGCGCGGATACTCGCACAAACCCTCTCAGAAGACCCTGAGGACAAAGAGGGGGTTTTGACAAGGTTTCACATAGCTTCATTTTCATTGCGATGTCGCTGATAGTTGTTAGATTCTCGACGGCGGTCATTATGCAGATCGCATACGGACACAGAGTTACTTCTATTGAAGACCGATATGTGAAACTTGCTGAAGAGGTTGGTGCAGCCGTTGCGCTGACAGGGTCAGCCGGAGGCACTCTTGTGGACTTCTTCCCGATCCGTGAGTTATCCTACAAGCCCAGTCAATCACACTAAAATCTGTTGCCTGAAGTCCAATATCTCCCATCCTGGTTCCCTGGCACGTACTACCTTAACTTTGCCCGAGAGTGGGCCCCGAAGGTCCAGCAAATGCACGATCTTCCTGTCCAAGCAGTGCAGGCTCAACTGGTGCGATCTTTCCCCATTTCCCCCCCGTCTCGCTGCCACTGACCACTCTGCATCCACAGGAAGAAGGAATTGCAAAGCAGTCAATTGTAGGATCACAATTGGACGCTTTGCTTCATAATGAAGCTGGCGCGCATAAAATCGAAGACATCAAAGGTACTGCAACGATGATCTACTTCGCCGGTGCAGAAACGGCGAGTTCTGCTGAAACGCTCAGGCAATAAATGATAACACGCTCCTTCTATTAGACCTCCTCAGCACTATCTGTGTTTTTGCTGGCAATGGTGCTGTACCCGGAATATCAGGCAGCAGCTCAGGCCGAGATCGATGCAGTTATCGGGTCCCAACGCCTTCCCGAGTTTGACGATCGAGAAACCTTACCTTTACTGAACTGTATCGTTCAGGAGACCCTCAGGTATACCATATAATTGTACGCGTAACTTTTTAGTAATAAAGATATATAGGTGGCATACCCCACTTCCCACAGGTGCGTAGCTACACTCGTGTTATCTCATTGTGAGCTCATCGCACGAGCATTTTGTAGGTATACCACACCGCGCCATGGAAGACGACGTCTACAATGGCATGTTCATTCCCGGAGGGTCTATCACAATATCAAATATCCGGTATAATTCACCCTAGATCTCATACGAGAGATGCTGAACACAATTATAAGGTCTATGACATGGGATGAAAGTGTATATAAGAATGCTACCACCTTTGATCCCACGCGTTATCTACCAAGGCCGTCTGGTCGCAGTGAGCCGATCTCTGCGGCACCCTGGGGGTTTGGGCGAAGGTAAGCTACTGGTATTATTTTCAAGGGTCCTTCACCAGGTGGTAAATACTACGCAGGAAATGTCCCGGGCGTCACCTCGCAGATAACAGCCTGTGGATTGCGATCGCAACTATTCTTTCAACTTTACAGATTTCCAAAGCTCTCAATAAGGACGGACAAGAGATGGAACCAAAAATAGCATTTGTAACAGCAATAACGAGGTATGGGGTATGTATCACCACTTCAGAGTTTTTGCTGACCGGGCACGTCACAGTCGCCCTCTCCCCTTCAAATATCGCGCTACAGTTCGATCTGAGGCAGCCAAGTCGCTTCTTGCGCAGGTGGACACATCCTTTGATCATTGATTATTCTTGCAATACGGCTTGTGTCTCCGGGATCCGTTTATTATACTTGATGCTGAGTTTATTACACAATACTGCCTGCGTGATAAAGTGTGACATGTGGTTTGAGGCAAGGCCAGTATGAATCATTCGCTCGTAGCTCGTTCAACGCAAGGCGTACGGTACAGAACCCTGGATCGAAGTATGGCGGTAAACGGAGATGTGCGCTTCTGGGTCATTTTCAGTGGCTTGGTTCGGGCTACTGGTCATCCGGTATCAAATCGGAAGGTAGTAATGCGCATAAGCGCCACAGATAGAGTGGATCTATACACATATGTCACTGGGGATCGTCTGACTATCGTGATCTCGGCGATGCACTGTCTTAGGACGTTATTGGATCGCCGGGCAGGAGGCTCAATCCTATTGCCATAAGGTCGTTTGCAACAATCGAAAGAGATTGAGAACTGAGTGTATGTACATAGTAAAGCGTTCCTGTGCCTGGCTCTGACATGGGGAAGTTTTCTTCCGCGTTGCGTTCCGATCCGATGCCAGCCGATGCCCCGTTCGTCCGTCCGAAGTACACATGCTGTATTCACCTGGAGCTTTCAGTAGAAAAAAGAAAGCACGCTGATGGTGCAAGTGAGTCCCTATCGGCGTGCCAGTTATTCCCAGGCAGCTTGGAGTAATTGGAGGGTGCCCGATTTGAACAGTTGAGCTCGTCTAGATCCCCATCTTTGACCATCGAGTAACATTCGAGTTGACTATCAGTGGGTGGTGAGAGTGACCATCCTGAACGGAGCTAAGACTTTTATCACCTATCGTAAGGATCCCGGCCACCAACTTCCAACTTCGAATATTATGTACGCCTCCGGCGCGGAGTACTTGCCACCAAACATGCTCCTTTCAGATAGATTAGGACTATAAACCAGACGATATATCACAGCGTACCTGAGCGTAGACACACTTGATTGATTCATACTATGTACATACACAAAATGTAGGTTACTCCGATGTAGGTTGGAAACAGTGTATGGGCCATGGGCTCAGGACGATGGACTCGTATGTGCCAAGGAAGTATTCTTGATGTATGGTCAATCCCAATTGCGATCACGGGTGTTGTGGTCGTTGTGCGGACGACACTGACTTTCCGTGATGCGTTGAGCACAATTAGAGCATCTTAACAAAACTTGCTCGGCTAGGCCAAGACACTCCAATCAGTTGATTCGAGGAAGGGCGATCAAGGCACATACTGAAGTACCAATTTTCAGAAGTGTGTCCCTTGGGGAGAACGACTTAAGACAATGTTGTGTGTGACTAGGATGGCACCAATGCCATAATATAAACGCCCGAGGTGAGTGGGACGTTCGAGTCCCAGCTCTCTCCATTTACATGGGTTTAGTCACCGGAGAGGCGCCAAGTGTGAGCTTCTTTCCCAATCTTCACAGTGATCGTTTCGACATCGTAGGTGCCTGTCTTTACCGCAGATAGTCTTGCGCTGAAGAGGCCGTTGAGCGCCGGTACCAAGTCCTTAGGGAGACTGGGAATCGTAGAGAACGCCGACTCGATATTCGACTCGTCGGAGGTATCGCCGACACTTGTTGGTGGCAGGTTAGTCAAGGTACCTCCGGCGACTGTGGAGCTGGTGTCGGAAATCGTGCTTTTGGAGTTCTGATAATCAAGAAGAGCCCATGCAATGGATGCGTGAAATCGAGGGTCTGAGTAAAATTCTTTCTGCCGGATGGTTTTTAGTGTAGGCGTCAGGGCATCAGACATGGCTCGAAGCTGTTTAGTTCCTCATGAGACCATTAGCACGTCTATTTTTTTTTTAAATGATACGGCGTACCTCTTGGTGCCCTGCGCCTACTTCCATTGTCAGGAACGTCCTCGTGCACTCATCATTAAGCAGCTCAGAAAAGGTGGCAAAGGAGACCATGAAACTGGAAGATCAGTCAAGTTGTAGTATGGCCCACATGCTTTACTTGGACTTACGGGGAGAATTTTTTCGACAGTTCCTTGACAGCCTTCTTCATGTCCTCCCTTTGATGTGCTCGCAGGTAGATTGGGCGAGAAAGCGAGATATGCAGCTCACGATTT
The DNA here is from genome assembly GCA_018858115.1 of Tephrocybe rancida. Taxonomy (NCBI): domain Eukaryota; kingdom Fungi; phylum Basidiomycota; class Agaricomycetes; order Agaricales; family Lyophyllaceae; genus Tephrocybe; species Tephrocybe rancida. Next base: position 69,216 of record JABCKT010006489.1, read on the forward strand.
CTCGATGGCTCATCATTCCAAAAGTCGTTGAGGGTCGGAGTTGTCTCTTTTGTGTGACTCAAAACATCGTCTAGGAGTGCGTTTAAAGGCAAATGCCGTCGCACATCCAAGGAAACATATACATGAGCTGCCCATTGTCCTTCTACGTGAGGTTGCGTGCGCTTTCTACCCTGGTGCAGTTCAGGACGATCTCTGGGCGCTGGGGGCAACAAATTGGAAGAAAGAGAAGGAAGCCTTCTACGGCAAATCAACTTATCGTTGAAAATCAGAGTCTTGGACTAACACACCTTCTCTTTGACTTGGGCTGCTCAACTATGTCATCCTCACTTGAACTTTCATAGATAACCAGTGCATTTGGAGTTTTTCTCATACAGTCTGAGAATGTGTTCCGCTGCCGAGGGACCTCGGTGGTCGTTACGGTGGAGGAGAAAAGAACGTGGGTACCGGGTGGCGGGCCGGATATCTCCCCCATGGATCATCTTGGAGCTAATTATCTTATCTTCCCTCAACTCCCACCACCCAACAAGAACACCAGTGATTCCTACCACACACAATGAACGTTCCCTTCATTAACAACCTTTCCTCCTCGAGCGAACCCCAGCACTCTCACACACATGATGGCTCGGAGTCACATTCCCACTCCCATGGTGGAGACCACGGCCACACTCATGAGCAGTTAGATCATCCAGGTCAGGACTTTTGCTTCCCCGTTGACGTTCAAGAGGGGTCTCATACCAGTATCCACGTAGGCAAGTTCGCTGAACGCGATCTGCCCGACTATTCTGCGCGTAACTTTGAAGAGAGAGGATTCACCGTCGGAATTGGCGGGTTCGCACTTGAATCATAATCGCCATGCTAAACGCGTCCTTATACACTGTCACTAGGCCTGTTGGATCCGGAAAGACGGCACTAGCATTGGCGCTATGCCAGAACCTTAGGAAGGAGATGAATATTGGTGAGTTCACGCCTCTTCTCCGAGAGGCTATTCCATGATCTCGTCATTTAGCGACCGTTACGAATGATATCTTCACTCGCGAGGATCAGGAATTCTTGATCAAGAACCGCGCATTGCCTGCATCACGAATTCTCGCGATCGAGACAGGTGGCTGTCCTCACGCTGCCATCCGGGAGGACATCAGCGCCAACATGGGCGCTTTGGAAACACTGCAGGCTAAGTTTGGCTGTCAGATTCTCTTTGTCGAAAGCGGTGGCGATAATTTGGCTGCCAATTATTCGAGGGAGCTCGCTGACTACATCATCTACGTGATCGATGTTTCGGTAAGTCCTTACATCTGTAGAGTGCGCTGGTTCCTCACCTTTTCCAGGGGGGTGACAAGATCCCTCGAAAGGGTGGTCCAGGAATCTCGCAATCAGACCTATTGATTGTCAATAAGGTACATCGAGATGACAGTACCACTTGATGACGGAAACTCATACTATCGATAATAGATAGACCTCGCCCCTTACGTCAACGCCTCACTCGAGGTCATGGAACGGGACTCGAAGCTGATGCGTGGGGACGGCCCTACCGTGTTCACAAGCATCAAAGAGAAGAAGGGAGTTGACGACGTCGTTGGTCTTATTCTCGGTGCTTGGAAGACTGCTGGGAGTCCAGGGAAGGTGGGTGCTGTTGGCGAGGAGGCGACATAGACAAATCACAACTTGAAGGAACTAAAATATATGTATATTCGGGAAAGGCCCATACGCAAATGTGACAACTCAAACTACCAATGACCATCATTGCATCCGCGCCACGACCAAACCTGAACGCAGGTACTCAACCTAAGCAGATCATAGATATGCTAGTCAGCATGGCCTCATGCTACAGTAAATCGGCGCAGACTCACATAAATATAACCAGAGCCTCATAGATTGGTGCCCATTACATTTACGTATAATGTGTCATATTCTCTCGTGTGTCGTCAAGTTCTTCAGGTAAGGTTAGCCTGGAAGCACGAGGGCGAAGAATTTGCAACGAACTTGGTTGGAAATCGTCAGAAAGAATGTGCTTTATGGCAAGACCCGTGCTGCTACCAAGCTTGGCCAGATTCAAAAATTCGAAGCCTTAGGAACACTGTGGGATGGCCACGGCGCCGCGACAATCGAACGAGGGCAAATGAGAGGCAAATAAGGATAAGAAGCCACAGAAGGAGTGTCATGTTCAGGTTAGGTTGCTTTCGGTCAGCAGGCTTGCACAACCGCTACGATAGGTTGAAGGGGTAACTCTGGAGGGAAAGCAGTCCAGGACAAAGCGACTTATATATCGCCCACAGGGGGCTGCTAGTAACGCCACCGAATGTGTGGTCTCAGGGGCCCCAAAAAGTTGTTTAACCCTTGGTTTGACCTGAAGACGAGTGAAACTGGGATTTGAAGGACAAAAAGAGTACAAGGAATGGCCAACACTCCCAGTGCAACACGGCCACGTCTGATCGGGTGACTCGTTGATCACTTGGATTGTTGGTTTATTGCAGTAAAACAAGTTTTTAAGAACTAGGAGGCCACAGTATTCACGATGCTGATCGCGAGTGAGTAGGCCATAAGTGACATTGAAGCTGAACCACGGGTGATGCCTGAGGTCAAGCTGGCTTAAGGTTTACTAAGGCTAGTAGGGAGATGGTTGAAAGTCGCGGAGTCCGAAATGAGGCGCTGATTTCTTGAAATGGTCAACACGAAACAACAATCAATTCACCATCCTGGCAACTCGTCCGATCGACTCCACCAGACCTATTGAAGCGATCGTAGTCTTCAAGCCGAATCGCCATGGACATGGACACAGAAGATACTGCTCAGCCGGTCACTATCGTACGAATCAAGAGAAAACGCCACGAGGAGCCTCTCGACGCGCTGGGTAGATACCCCATCTTCATCTGCCTCTTTTTTATGCCCAATACACTTTGTCGTCATTATTAGTCGTAGAGTCTCGAGTTCGAAGAAAGAAGTCGCGTGGCATAGGCGTCTTCAAGTTTGCCCAGACAGTCGAGAATGATGCTTGGGAGGATGAGAAGCAGGCGAAGAATATTCAGGTGCGTGACCTATGCCACCCATCGTTAAACACACTGAACTCTGTACCAGGACCAAATTTCCCGGCTTACACGTGAGGCTACAAGTTTGCCCGAACCTGTGCCTGCTGTCCAACTTGAGCATGCCCCATCGCCCGTTACGAAACCCAAGGACGAAGCACGGCATTACACTGTTTTAAATCATAATGATTACGATGATGATGAAAGCACCGAGAACACCAGGGTTCGGCGCCCAACTCATCCGTATGTGATTACACGAGGCTCGTGTCTGACTCACCCGACACCCCGAAAGGCCCAAGGTCCTGTCCGCGAAAGATCTTCCGCCAAAGCATTCACACCCGGATTTCAAGATGTTCGATGCTGTCCTAGCAACTGATAAGCCAGTATCAACTCATATGGACCCTGAAATGGAGAAATTCTTACCGATGCTCAACGACTACCTCAAGTGTGAGTTGTCTTGGTGTCAATTGGTCCTCTTACCCACTCATGTTCTAAAAGTGCACGATGTGGCCCCAGAGCCAGCTACTGCCAATGACACTGCTTTCAGTGGAGACCTAAAGATGCAGACTGACGACTATGTGTGGGATGTGTTTTACCACAGACCGGCAACACTAAGCGAATGGAATGAAGCAGCAAATGTTGCGACTCTGTACATGCCGTCTCATCTCGCTTTCACCGAGTACCCATTGACGTAGATCAGATCGGGCCTTCCTCCTTCGATCACCAATTCCTACGACTCTGCCTCAGAATCAGAAGAGGAGGACGAAGCCGACGAAGACTCCAATGGTTTGTGGCCCGCTGCCCCCTTCCTACTGACGATGTTCAATGCCCTCATGCAGCGGAAGAATACTATAAAAACGACTACCCTGAGGACGATGACTCATCGTCTGATAATGGTAAGTTCCTTCCCCTTCATTATCCTTTCGGCCCTCACATCAACGTGCGTACAGATGAGTTTCACGAAGATTCGGATTACGAAGATATGATGGGATATGATGAGCAAGGGAATGATTACAGGTGATGTCCGGCGTTTAGTCCAACGTCTTGTTAGAAATGGATTCAGGTTGTATAATACATGCACTGTGCAATATGATTCGATGTTATTTACAGTCCTACTGCGGTCAAGCCACCCGGGCGTTTCAGAAAACTCAGATCGCACCGTTGAATACCATGGATAGGCCGCTGGCTGTTTGTCTTCCTTTCTCCTTTCGTTTACGCCTTTTCCTCATGATCAATCTTCGAGAGGTCCTTCAGATTACGTTCAATTCAAGTCGCATGGGTACTCACGGACTCGGACTTACTGCGCTGGCGTTTTACTTTGCCAGCGCCGAAAGTCAAACAGCCCAGGAAGAATAGCATGGCAAACACGGCCAGGGCAAGGGCCAACATCAACCCTGCACCGAGGAATCCAACACCAACCGATCCGATTTTCGGGCGATTTGCTGCGACGGCAGAGGCAGCCACGGTGGTGAGGGCACCGCACCCCCTATCCTGTGTGTTGGCGCATACTGAACACCACTTAGGAAGAGAGTCAATCGCCGCAGGCTAGTACATCGCGGTCAGGACTGGAGAAGGATCTGCAAGTAAACCCAGACGCTACCTGGAGGTAGTTAATGAAATCGCTCAGGGGGACATCCGATGAAGAACCCAGGACAGAATAGGTCTTGAAGTCAGATTCAGTGTCGTTTACGAAGTTGAATCGCAGAACGGGCGCCCCAGACGCCGGTTGACGGGCTTCCAATGCTAATACGGCAGCATAGTTGACTAGCCAACACTGGTCAGGGTATTGCCGCGCGGTGGAAGATGTTATATGTACCTATTCCTGCTAATTCAGGCGCACCTTCCACAACCTTGGTCATGTTGAAAAGGGAAATGAATGGCTTGTACGAGATCGCATGGTATACGAATTTGACTGGGTCTGTCTCGCTGAGGATGCTCTGGAAGCCGCTGATGATTGACGGGATAATTGTCTGGCCAGCGACTGACAAGGTTTAGTCAAGGGTTTACGGAGGGGGGTGCGCAGTACATACTGTTCCTGATGCCCGAGAGCTGAGGATCGGAGAAAACACGATATTCGTGGAAGTCGGCCAAGTAACGTGCTGTCTCGAGGTAACCAGCAGGCAACGCCTTAGCAAAATCGGCATTGTGGATACTCTGGACGTTCATGAAATCGTAGATCTGGCCATGCTATCATCAGCCGCGGACGTCGTGCACACCCGTAAATATATCTCACGTTCCACTAGATAATTGAAGTCAAAAAAAGGACTTTGAGGACAAGCGTGAACCGGACTGGCCATGTTCTCGAGGGTCACTGGACGCCCGTCCAGATAAGGCTTCAGGGAAGTGAGGAAGCCACTATATTCAGCAGCCTTTGCCTTGAACTCTGTCGAATTATAGACAGCAGAAGTCGCCGTATTGAAGGTCTGCAGAGTAAGTGTTATTTGCCTTTTATCAGACAAGAAGTCACTATATGCACATTGCAAGACGTCCATCCTTCGAGAGAGAGATCATTGGCCGGCTCGACGGATTCAACTAACAAAGTTATGAGTCATTTTCTTCCTCAGCCATGTTCTAAGGCTCACTAGGGAGATACTATAAAAATTATAGGTCAGACAACGTAAAGGCTGAAAAACAACGAGTACTCCTCACCTGATATCCATTCAGAGGGGCCTCAATGGTCGACCCGTTTGCAAGCGTTGTCTTGAAGTCCGAGTTCGCCGGGATCAGACCTTGCAGAAGAGACAAGGCTGAGTTCAAGATAACACCGGCTTCACCTCCAGCGTCGGCGCGAACACGGAACTGGGCGTCGTTGACGAGTGAGCTATTCATCCCGTTGATATACGAGGGCGACGATGCATTCAGGTACAGCTGCCTAAGCTTGCTTCCAAGTTGAAATTCCTGTTGCTGTACAACACGAATGTAAGCTTCTTGCGTCCACATTTATAGTGCATCTGCTATGGCGTACATTTCCAAGGGGCGTGAGGATCGTGTTCGACGGAGTGTATGTGGTGGGACTCTGGTAAAATCCTACGATTATTTGATAAGGAGATCGAATTATATAATGACAAGATTGACTGACCTTGACGATCACCATGTCGAATGAGGAGCACAACACCTAGAACTTTGCTGGACATTTTACACTCGGAGGTTCAGGAAGGGAGGGCGAGAATTTCCGAGGACTCCCCATTGCTTTTATATCGCGTCAAAGTCATTCACACGCGTATTCAATACGGGTCATTTTTCCTCAGCCGGTCTGTAGTCTCATGCCCATCCTCTCACATTTCTTCCCAATTAGGGTCCCCCCCCTCCCCCCGTGAGAGTCGGCGCTCCAGCCAACACACCTTTGGGGCATTTGGGGGACACTTGTAATCAGCGCGGGTCATTTTACCATTGGAGATGTTTCTATATTACATTTCACGAGCCCCCCCCCCCTGATATTGACAAGAGCCAGAATTCTGAAATTGAAGGAGGATGCAGGTGAAGGTGCTAAAAGCCTTAGCGCACAAGTCCGCTGTTGGCTGGAACTCAAATTGGGAAGGAACGTGAAAGGATCTGCATGAGACTGCATGAGACTAGGTCTGCTGATATGACTGGCGATGAATTATGATAAGGAAATGTGCCTGGAATGTGAATTGAGACATGATATTCGAAATGACGAAGGCTCTCGATAGATATGCACATGTTGGGAGGGTCTAATTATGCCTCTAAAGCTGAGCGCTGATCGCCGAGGAGGTCAATTCGGCCGTCGAACAGGCAGTAGAGTTCTCGGCGTGGATATTTCGGATTTATAAGGAACCTCCGACAGATTCCATGGTCTAAGCAAGGGAGCCAGATGTGAGTGGCATTTGCGAATCACAGGAAGGGACAAGTTCATTGCAAAAGGAAGAAGAATTTGAAGGTATTATTGGAAAGAAAACTCACAAACGGTGATGCGGTTGGCTGGTCAAGAATAGCCAGTTCTTCGGGCGTGAATGGTAGGCGAGGGATGACGAGGACGCGAAGGGGTATGAGCAGCATGATGATGACTGGGAAACCGATGGCAGCTGAGATTGAAAGGCTTGTCAACTACAATTAAAGTTGAACAAGAGGAGAATAACGAACCTACTGTTTGTGTGATGGCGAATGTAGCGCCAAAACCGACAAGCTGCACCGCAATGAACATAAGGATCCGTGACTTGCGCACTTTCCTAAGGGGCTCATCTTCTGGAGTAAGCTTTTTGTCTCGAAAAAAATAGAATATTTTCTGAGTAATGCCATTACCACGTAAAGCATCAGCGCCCATGAACCAGCTGACGAGGTGCCATGTCAGTTTGGCTAGAGATGCGGGAAAAAGGAACTCACAAAAGGCCAGCCAGTACTCCTGAAAGATTACTTTAGCAGTGACAGAAGTTTATCAGTCACTGAGCTCACCTCTAGGGATTAGATTTAAAACATGAAGGAACGGTCCTGTGAGCAGAACAAGACATAAAGAGCCTTGCGCAAGGTTAGATACACGCTGTTCGACCACAGAGATCGGAACCTCGAGGAACATCTTGTCAAGAGGTGATTGTGCCGCCTTGGCATCGGCATCGGTATCGGTAAGTGGCAGGGGCGTTTGAATACCAGATTCATTGATTGTAGCGTCTTCTTCATCGTCTCTCTTTTCCCGCGAGTGCCCCATGACGAGAAGGGAAGTCGTATGTATTGGCGCCTGAGGTATAAGACCATTGGGAGCGGGCAGCCCCAGAAGTCCGGCGATGAAGGTGGTCACTCCAAGTAGGAAGAAGTCCCAGTGGAACCCGGGTGGTTTGCGGAGAGGGAAGTCGGAACTTTGTGCCATAAGCGACTGAGAAGATGAATAAGGTTAGACCTTGATACGCGAGGATCTCGGGTACTCACAGAAACGTTATGGTCGAAGAAAAATAGGATCCACAACACGATGCCGAAGGGCAAGGCAATGCCGACCCATTTGGCCTCTAGCTGCCAGAATCTAACGAGCCACTCGCGGCCACCAGCAGGTTGGAATGCGGGGCCAATGGGCAGTGTGCTAGGATTTGCAATGTTGAACCTTCCCCAGTAAGCCATGGCCGATGAGGCGATGAGGGACATGGGCATTCCATAGTCTGCCAAGAAACGCCGAACGTGCCGATGGAAAAAAGTCTTCTGGGACATTGATTGAAATAAGAATGACGTAACAAGCATGAGGAGCGCAAGGATGATCGAGACAAGGGCTCCAGGTGTATTCGGTGGATTGTTTGATTGAAGCTGCCGCGTTGTCACTTGGATGCCGTACTGCAAATAGACCCAGGATACGTAGAATCCGAACGTATCGCAGGAGAAGAGGGTGACGTATTTGAGGAAGTTACACCCTAGTACAGGTTGAGACACGACGGCTGAATGAAAAAGGCCTAACTAACAGTTGAGAATTGCGGTGATCCAGTGAATAATGGCAGCCCATAGGTAGACCCATCCAATGAAATGCAGGAAGTTTGGTGAATCATTGCGGCCTTCTAAGATATCGAATATTGTCTTGTTAAACACAGTAATGGGCCCTGTACAAAATAATTGGTCATTCAAGAATCCAGGCCGCAGAAATACAAGGGTGCATACCGGTGACGCCCGCAATCGTAAGAGGTTGTGCTCCAAACACCGAGAACGTGAACGCGGCCATAAACGAGGACAACAATACCTCAGCCACGCCATATTTCCCGGTGGTCTCTATTAAGTCTAGAGAGAACGCAACGCCTGGAAGAACACTGCGCGCTGGGCAATTACGACTCGCGCTGACCTGCTTCCACCATATGTGCTTACTTTGCGAAAAAGATGAGGGCAGTGGCTGGGACGACCCGGTAGTTCCAGGCGTCTGTCCAGTCGCTGAGGTACCAAGGCGCGCGCGCATGTATATCTAAAACGATACCAGACCCAAGAGACTTGAACCACGCGATGAATCCGCGTGGATGGTGCGTGGAGCTTGAGTGGGGTGCAGGAGAGGTCCTGTCCTGATCCGGACTAGACTTTTCGTGAGGTAGCACATCTTGGGGGCCAGGAGGAGCCCGGTGGGATAGTTGAGATATGGAAGAGGCCATTGGTCAAGAGCGTAGCGTTACAGAGTCATGAATGAATTCTAGAGTGGTATATGTAGTCTAGCACAAGTGGGGCTTGCCGCTTGCTTGACTTGAGCGGCCTCACATCGCTCCACAAGATCAAAAAAAAGTTTGACGGCAATGGCCGAAACCATAGGCGCCCATACCGCCGGCTGAACTTCATTGATGGTGGACGCGATTAATCACCGTCAATTAACCACGTTCACTTCGCTCCTTCTTACTTCACCCGCGGCAGCTAGTACAGCACCTCCTCTAGTCCCACCATGCCTTCACAGAATAACCCCTTTTCCCAAGAATATGTTCTAACGACCGGGAATTCACCAAGGAAAGCCGGCAGTGTCCCGGTCCTGACCCGGACTCTCACGCCAGTCCTCCCTTTAATCGCGGAAAACAGTGGCGCTTCTGCTCGTCCAGGGAAGAGTGCGGCCACGTTTTGAATGAGCCCAATATATCTGTGGCCTCACGCATGTCAAAGACAGAGCTGCGACGATGTTCTGTCCCGGAACGCGTTCGCAAGTGTTGCCGTCCGCTTCCAAGATCGGTGAACTGTGCCATCAGTGGTACTGTTTGAGTGGTGTAAATGGTGTGTATTAGGCTTATGAGTGGGTGTTGAAGGTGTTTTGGCTTGCGCAGTGGCCGCCAATGAGTCTCCAGTGTTGGAATATCGGACCAGGGTACGAATATTCACAATACCTTTTTCCGGTATTCACTATTGTCTTCCTTGCGATCCATGGTCATTCACGGATCTCGACTCCATTTCTACTCTACGGAATAACCTATATATTGGTTCCTTGCTACTTATTTCAACATTCAGGGCATGATACAACAACGGTCGACCGCGGCTTCCTGGCGGCTTCAAGTTCAAGGTTTCATCGTAACTGACCGCCACATGTTGTGGGACTGCAGAATGCGAAACTTTTGACGTGGCTTCATGTATCGATTGGTTCTGCAAATTACAATTCGCAACTTTCATATGCCTGATCGGGAAGCTAGAGAGCCCAATGCAATACATTTCTAATTCTCGGCTCAATCATCTCGCACCTGGCCATAGCTGGCCATATTCCCATTGTTATCAAACGACCTGAACCTTTACAGCCTCTCCACAATCTCTCCAAACGTCAGATCCATCTTCAACAACTCTATCATAGTTCCAAGTTCATATCTATCCTCCTCCGTCTCCATCTCCCCCCAACAACCCAAACATCGTCAAGGCAGCAGCCCTAAAGATCAATTAGCCTCGCCGTTCCATCCTGCGCAAGCACATTACATGCGGACACGTCGTCATGGGCGGCCGGGAACGTGCAGCTCGTGACACCCCTTAGGCCTGCAAATATGTCCCGGAGCATCGTCCAGGGAGCGACAGGGAGCATGTCGATACGGACGCCGGATAGGGGTATAGCAGCCCGCGGAGCGTCTCGTCCTCATTGACCACGGAGAGGAGCACAAACGTAAGAAATGTGAGCAGTGGCCCAATCGACTACGGGGCAGTGACTATGGAGATGTATGGACAATCGAGGTTACGGCATAGGACAGGTGGTCCCGATACGAAATAGTCACTGAGGGATGGATGAATTTCCCATCCTTGGATGCCACTCTGAGTGTTCTGGATCCTTCCAGAGGATGCAACTGATGTGTCATGGAAGGTCAACTGAGCGGTTAACAAAACAAAAAAGGACAGATGTACATACAAAGGATTTGTTTAACTCCACGCCCTACATCGTCGACTTCAACGTGCTCAACCTGTAACTTTTCGTGATAGACCACTCTCCGGACGTCACAGAAGTCACGGAGCGACTGAAGTTCCACGGTCGGGAACTGGTATTCAGTGTATAGATTTCCTTCGAGAATCAGTAGCCATCCCACATATCGTACGCCTCCGCACCTCCAGTGACCCCAGGCAGTCCAAAAGCGAGTCAATGAACCCCTCTTCATCTATAGGTGGGACTGTCTTCCCCCATATTTTACGGTTTGGGGGGTATTGACCGAAGACGGAGAGGCTAAGGGTACGCAAGGATAGCGGCATCCCGAGGAAGTCCGTCGGCTTGAGAGCCTGACAGAACGAGATATGTAGGTGTTATAAGTGGTGGAGATCACACATTATGTGGTAGTATGCAGAAATTCTTTGGTAAACCAGCTGTGAACTAAACGAAGATTGCGGATTGCGGGACCAAGAGGACGTCGCGGGGTGTCTTTAGCCCAGGCCCCATCATACAGTAGTACCGGCACTTTCGCAAAACGTGGGTCAATGAAAATATAGGTCAAAGACGGTCGTCCCGAAGCGATGGAGGAGCCAATGGAACAAATCGGGAGTTTCGAATCGCCTTGGATTAACGGTTATGCGAAGTGTTGTGAGTGAGGTCGGGATTCAAAGAATTTGCGCATGATCAGGCGTAAATTGGCGCTGGGCACGCAAAAACTTTCTATAGAGGAGAGGATCTATTGGCCCACGGGTTGCGGTGCAGACACAGACACACCAAAGAGCACTCAGTGCTTCTCGGAGTGTACGCGCTGTGAAACATGTTTGTGTAGAAGGTACCCAAAAATTGCTGTTATTTTAGTGAAAAAATGCTTGTGGCACCAAAGACAGTCGTGATTCGGCAAAGGACACAACGGCCTCGTCATGGTACAAAGGATCGATAATAAATAGTTCTCGGAGTCTTGGAGAAGAGGGGGCGCAGGGTGGAGGTAGTTTCCAATTTTCTCAACCAACTCGGCAGGAAGGTCGTCTAGGCTTTAGTGGATTAATTGAAGGTGGGTGGTTTACATCTGGTTTACATATAAAAGCCTCACCAAGTCGAGTGTGCAAGCCATGTTGTTTGAAAGGCGGTGGATGAAGGTGTGGGTGAAGGTGAGATAAAAGTCCCTTTGTGGGTGGTGCACGGTGCACACGACTCAGACGCGTCCCTGAATTAGCCGACACGCCCAAAGTTTGGCCATACCAGGACTAGCTTCGGCTGTTCTTCGCGTTACGATAGTGGATTGTCTATACCTAGCCAATGACTATTCGAGCTGACCGACGCGCACAGCGTAGAAGCACGGAGAACACGAATTAAAACGGGAGCGAAGAAGGAACACATTACATCAGCAATTATGGCACAATTTGAGGTTCGGGTGGAGGAATCTTGACCGAAGCTGTTCAGTCTACTCATGATAGGCAGCATGCAGTATACAGCCTCTCCACCTTCTCGCCGCTACTACATCTGAAACCAACCAACCCAAAATAAAATAAAACATACGCTTCGTATCAGCGAGTTTGTCCGGCCCTTGTATATTAAAAGACACCAACATGCAGCCCGCTGATAGTCCCATACCCCACCGTACGCCTCTTTCTTTGCCACCTACGACCTGACTCGACTACCTCACCTGATGGAACGACGCCCAGCATCCCTCAGCCGCGATCTTCAGACTGATGGCGCGCTGCCGCCACTGCTGCATTCGTTGCATGAACTCCGGAGCTCGGTGCTGAGCCTCGCGTCGAACAGCGAGCATATCTTTTCGGGAAGCCAAACGCAGGATATTTCGGTACGTGGCCCACACGGTTGTCTCAGTCCATCCATCTCATATCAATATCTGTTCATCAGGTATGGGAGAAGCAGACCTTTACGCTCAAGAGTACGCTTCGGGGGCATACAGGCAGCGTTTTGGCGTTGGAGTTGGCAAAAGAGAAGGATTGGCTGTTTAGCTCGTCAGGTATACGCCCCAGCCTTGTTTGTACCCTATATTACCTGACATTGACGCGTTGCAGGGGACAGTACCGTCCGGGTACATTCAATCAATACCCAAAATATCTATCATCACTGACTCACTCCGAATAGATCTGGTCAACAACAGAACTAACGCCGTTGTACGTTCTAGACCTCGGAACAGGTGCAGGCGACCTCTTCTCGCTCGCCTGGTCACCCTCCCTCCAAACAGTCTACATAGGTTGCCAAAACACCTCCCTCCAATGGTACTCTTTCGACCTCTCCTCCTCTCCCGCGCTTTCCTCCACCTCCACTTCCAGCATCCACTCCTCCTCCTTCACCGACCTCGACTCCCTTGCGGGTTCAGGCACCTCGACGCCCTCCACGATCCCCCCACGCAAGGCTCACAAGTTCTTCGACAGCTACCCCCAGTACGAACGGCGCCCTGCGGACCTCCTTGCGCGGAACCCCAGCACTAGCGCGGCAGGCAGCCCACCAGAACTGGCACATGTAACGCTCGCGGTGCCCCCGACGAATGTTATTGATTCGGCACATTATGGGTATGTGTATTGCATGGCGCTGCTTGGGGATGGGGCGTTACTTGCTACTGGAAGCGGGGACGAGACGGTCAAGGTGTGTTCTCTACTGGGTGTTGGAGACCCATATATTGACTTGTGGTCGGTGTAGTTGTGGGATTGCACGACGTCGGGCCCAGTCCTCATACATGAGTTCACGTGCACGCATGGTGCGATCCTCGCGCTAGTTGCGTCAGGAGACACTGTGTATGCTGGGTGCCAGGATGGGTACGTCAAGGTTCTCGATTTGGAGACGAAGACGCTCGTACGGACGATTATCGTACAGGAAGTACGCGCTTTGTCTTTCCTTGTTTTTCCTCTTTCGTTGCCTCGGGTGTTGATTCTGATATCGTACAGGGCGTGGACATACTCTCGATGTCCATGATCGATTCGGATCTATATACCTGTTCCGCGGACGGGTGGATCAAGGTACTTGTCACCCCTTACCCCCTATCTTTACCCCCTATCTTGCGAGCATCTTCACTCAACCCTAGCCCCTCTAGCGCTGGTCCGCCTCCTTCGACTGCACTGCCTCCTGGCGTGGACACGACGGCATCGTCCTCTCCTCCTTCATCGATCGAAACCAGCATCCGAATAAAAGGACAGGTTCATTGAGACTCGTCACAGGCGGGAACGACAACTACATCAAGGTATGTTATGTGCATATATGCGTATATTCGCCCATGTACTGACCCATTTGTTGACAATGACATAGGTATGGGAAGTCGACCCGCCAGTGCCGCGTAAGGACGTTGGTGGTGTACTTCCAAGGGTGGGGGACCAGTCTATCACCGGTACGTACACTCCTCTCCTCTAACTTCATTTTGGGGGTGCTTGAGCTAATGTAGTATGGTGTGGATAGATACGATGACCTACGCCCTCTCGAAGTTCGTCTCCATCCCAAGCGTCAGCTCCGACCCCTCGCACACAGAAGACTGCCGGCAGGCCGCGATCTGGCTCAAGAAGTGCTTAAGTCAACTCGGGGCGCACACCTCCCTCGTCAGTCTTCCGTTTCTTCTATCGTCCTCCTCAGGAGCTAATCTCATTCACACAAACGCAGCTCCCAACAGGCGAAGGTAAAAACCCGCTCGTCCTCGGCACCTTCGAGGGCACTCAAGGTCACAACCCAGGCAGTTCCCGACGCCCGCGCGTGCTCTTCTACGGGCACTACGACGTGATCCCCGCCCCTCCGCACGGGTGGTCCTCAGACCCCTTCACCCTCAATGGGCGCAACGGGTACCTCTACGGCCGCGGTGTGACGGACGACAAAGGGCCTGTGCTCGCGGTGGCGTGTGCCGCGGCGGAACTCCGCACTAAGAGGGCGCTGGGGTGTGATCTCGTGTTGTTGGTGGAGGGGGAGGAGGAGTGCGGGAGTGCGGGGTTTGGGGAGTGTGTGCAGAGGTATAAGAACTCGATCGGGGAGATTGATGCGATTCTTGTAAGCAATTCGACGTGGATTGGGGAGGATAAACCCTGTATTACGTATGGGTTGAGGGGGGTCGTGCATTGTGCGCTCGAGGTGTGGGATGTTTTGTTTGAATGACCCCTTCACATGTGTCTAAATGAATTTTCATTGTAGATATCCGGCGAGCACCCGGACCTCCACTCAGGAGTCGAGGGAGGCGCCGTTGTGGAGCCAATGTTGGACATGTTCGTTCTTACTTCCCTACCTGCGCGCCGAGGTTAATATTTTACTTTACAGGGTTCGCCTACTTGCCTCGTTGACAGACGGACAGCGGAAGGTCCAGATCCCAGGGTTCTGTATGTCATATTCCCCTTACCCAGACAACTAACGAAGCTCATCGCACTTGAACAGACGACCACGTCCGCCCCCAGACTCAAGAAGAGAGGGAACTATACAAGCTCCTCTCCGATGTGACCCGGCGCCCTGCGGCATCGCTTTCCTCCCGATGGCGCGAGCCGTCCCTCACTCTGCACACGATCGAGATATCCGGGCCTAAAAGTACGTGTTAGTGCTGAGACGAGGGGGCTGGGACTCAGGGTGTGTATAATAGATGCCACCGTCATCCCGGGGCTCGTCAAATCGCAGGTCTCTGTGCGCATCGTGCCGGACCAGGATTTGGACACGATCATCAAGGCCCTCGTTGCCTATCTCGAGACGTCGTTCGAGGCGCTGCAGTCCCCGAATAAGCTCAAGGTACGTGGTTCCTCAGGTTGACTTGCGTCTCCAGCTCACATGTATTTGTCGTGTAGGTTAAGGTCGAACACAGCGCTGACTGGTGGCTCGGGAACCTGGACGACCACTGGTTCAAGTCTCTCGAGAGCGCGGTGCACGATGTGTGGGGCGTCGCGCCGTTGCGTATTCGGGAAGGAGGGGTGAGTGGTTTCGAACCTAAGACGCTACAACGCGAGCTGACCTGTCTTACCGCCATGCAGTCCATCCCATCCGTCCCGTACCTCGAGAAAGAGTTCGGATGCCACGCGTTACACCTACCTATGGGTCAGAGCTCGGTGAGTCATTCACCCTACCGCCCTGCCAACATGCTTGCTGACTTGGGCTTGTACAGGACCAAGCCCATCTGCCCAATGAGCGCATATCGTTAGAGAACCTACACAAGGGGAAGGCAGTGGTGGAGAAGTTCCTCGTCAATGTTGCTGAAAAATATGCCCCTAATACACGGTAGTTTCTGGCCCTTTTTTCTCCTTCCTTTCCTTCGTCGCTGCCTTTTTCTTAAATAGAACCCCAGTCGCTCTGTAATACCGTATATCCCCGTCGTCCAAGTTTTGTAGTTTTTGATATATGTAATCAGGGCCATCTTGGCCTTTTGCTCTGTATTGTGGGAAATAGTTAATGAAAAGACCGACTACGTGGACTTTTTAAGTTACGATACCGGGGCTTTTCCAATTGATTTAGGGTCCACCCCCCACCGGATTACACTGTAATTGCATTACTTACGGGTTCTTCAAGTTGCTCTCTGCTTCTCTGGAGTGCCTGTGAACAGCACTACGACAAGTCTATAGAAATCCGTGTCGTGTTGATCACACTGATATACATGACTGCAAACAAAATATATTATGCAAAAATTGCCTCCAATCGCACACACACCTTCCAAGCTGCTCTCATTTTCGCAACCAGCCTCCTGCTTCCCAGTTGCATCCTACTTGGTAGAGATCACGATTCCTTTGGCTAGCGTCAGTTACGCCTTTCATTATCACCCCAAGCCTTCGGAAGTCAATGGGTTTCAAGATCCACCCGTCCATCCCGACTTGGAGAAGTTCGTCATGCTGTTTTTCGGCGAGAGAAGCAGAGACCGCAAATATAGGTATTCGGCCAGTCAATCGGTGGGCTGGCCTTCTCAGGGGTAATGAGGATGTACGCTCAAGTTCTCGGATTTTCTGTGCCGCTTCAAATCCATTGAGAATCGGCATCCTGGAAAGAGGTGTCAAAAGCAGGAATGGAAGAAAGAGTGGACGTCACTGACTGTAGATCCATCAACACGACGTCAAATCCTCGATCAGAAAAGATCTTATCGTATCCTTCTTGGCCATTGGTCGTCGTAATTACAGTATGATGGTCCAACACCAGCCTCTTCGCCAAAATGAGTCGATTGACGTCGTTGTCCTACATGCAGATTAAAGTTGTGCTTGTTCTCAGGGTTAGACGTAGCGTACCTCGACGATAAGGACTTTCAGGAAAGGGTGTTCAGCTGTTTGAACCTCAGGTGGTGACGACGTGATGATGGGTAGATATGTCTGTGACCGTCGTTCCATGGTCATAACCTCGGATGCAAATGTGTCGACCTTGACTGCTTTGATGGGTGGAGTAGTCGCCCCGGCAGGCTCAGCCCTTTTCTGTGAGGAAGCCGCAGACCTTCCTGAACTGTACCCGACCATGGCTTCGACAAAATTATCGAGATCATCTGAAGTGCTGCTTGATCGCCGACGTGGATGGAGGAATATGGCGCGGGAGTCCCCAGGCTCCGTAGGGAGTGTCAAAGAGGGAGGAACTGGGCTCGGAGAAAATGCGAGTGGCATCAAAAAGGAGAAGCGGCTACCCCCACCCACTTTGGAGTCCACTCGTAGTTGACCTCCCAACTGCTCAACAATCCTCGCAACAACAGCAAGGCCAAGTCCTAAGGGAGTCCAAATTATGCAACGGCAAGAAAGGAGGAAGTCTGAGCTTACCAAGCCCGGCATTACCTGGACTTCTTGGCTCCAAGGTACCGACCTGTTCAAAGTCGCGAAATATGCCTTCGAGCTTTTCGGGAGGCATTCCACTGCCAGTGTCTGCTACCACGATATCTACGACTGTCTGATTGGTGGTGCGTGTTCCCTCTGGTTCGCTAAAAATGGTACAGCTAACTGTGATAGTACCATCGGTCGTGTTTTTGACTGCGCTAGCGAATGAGCAGTTGTTCAAGTATTGTTCCTCGAGAATAGACGCACGAGCGTTAGCAGTCAAGTTTTGCACGAGGGTTTGAATCTTTGTCGCATCTCCAACGACTGTTCTAGGGGTGTCTTCCAGTTCCAATCGAAATTCAAGGTTTCTTCGTTCTGCCTCCTTCCGGTAGAGGAGAGTGGCATTTTCAATGGTACGACGTAGATCGAAAGGCTCGTTGAAAGATGTCTCTTTTCCACTTTCTAGTCGGGTCAAATCCTGGATGCAATATTAATGCTTCCACTAGTGAAAGAAGGAAGACTTTGATGCACCAGTAGATCGTTGATGGTAAATAGCAGGCTCTGGAAATAGAGGAAAGACGTTAGATTGAATACTAGATTGGACATCGGGTCTTTCAAACCTTTGAAGCTGCATGAGAACGGCTCAAGTTCTCCCGAGCATCAGAATCCAATGGCCCATCGAGTGCCATCTCTAGATAGCTAATGAAGTATCAGTATATATCGAATGGGCCGACTACGCCACTCGTGTTCTTTGCTTACTTTATTATATGATTCAACGGTGTTCGAACTGTCGGGAATAAACATGAGCTTCCGCAGCCGAGGCAAAAACGATATAGGATCACCCTCGTGGCTGGCGTTCGACAATAGGATTTCTGTTAGCCTCGTCGTCTGTAATGCACTTTCTTTTTGCCTCCAGACTGCTATGAACTAGATCGCTCTCTTCAATGAAGTGGATAGAATGTGCATCACTGTACTCACTTTTCCGTAGACCAACGCTAGAACACCGGCAGTCTCCAACTGTTCATCTGTCCATGCTCGGCTTCGGCCCGCAACAACCTCTGACCAAGTCTTGAATGACTTGCGAGGTTCCAGCGAATGTCCGTACTCCCGGCCATCCTTGTACGGCTTTCCTCCCCATCTTACTTCTCGTGGCTGGCCTCTGCGTAGAAACGCGATGAAATCTGACCCTTGGCTTGAAAGAGGCACGAGAAGTAGTCCAGCCATAATCTGTAAGCCTGCAGAAAAGGCTTAGAAAGACGCTACATGTGCCGACACTGGATACAAACCTGTTGTTAGGTTGAGGTCAGGAAAATCTTCGACCACGGCCTGCGAGACTTGTATAGTGCTAAATCATTGTGAATCTCACGTCGGCTCTTACCGCAATGGCATACGTACTTGAACTTTTTGAGTCGAAGATATTCGGCCATGATCAAGATCTCCTGGCCATGTTGGTTGGACCCGATTATTTTAGCGCCTTCACCGATAATTAGAATACCAGAGTCTGCATCGAACAAACTTAAAAGATCGTCGGTGTTGCTAACGATGTATCCAGTCTACGCCAGAGTAACTGTGAATACATCACAAAGCCTCAGTGACGTTCCAACACTCACCGTATGTCGATCGGATACCATGCTGTTGATCTATAAAATCGTCAGAAAGGTCGAGGTGAAATATAGTGACAAGAGCGTACCAGCTTTCGTGTGTGTAACCTTTGTGCATAACTCAATCGTTCGATGTTCCTTGATATCGACTGGCTGAGCAATCGAAGCATCTGCCTGACAGCGAAAGAAACGCGCATCCCATGCGAGCCATATGAATGACAGGTAATGAGGCCCCACAAAGAACCGAATGCCATTATCGACTGATCAAGTCAGATTAGTTGTGTGGATAAGAGGAACATGGTGCTTCATAACTCACAATTGACATCGATGCTTGTACCCCCATGTTGGCGAGATCTTGTTAAATACACGTTAGAATCGACAGTTGGATATGGATCAATGGGATACATTTTATGTGAATGGGGCTCATCGCACGAAGATAACAATGTGACATGTCCTGCAATTCATTATTAATGAATCAGTAACTGCCATACCACAAGGTAAAACTCACAAGTGGCGCCTCGAGGTCTTCTTTGCTTTTAACAACAATACGAGCCGTAGACTGAGATCGATTGTACAAAATGCGCACTTTATCTGCAGAATCTGTCACCATCAAGTTAAATCGGGTGGGGCGGGACCTACTAATGGCATATAAGGCCCTCGCCTGACATTTAAATTTAGTCACTGTCGTTATCGGAAGAGTTTGGAATGTCTACCTGCGCAGGAATGTCTGCCGCCGGAAAATGCAAGCCTTTGTACAAGTCCTTTGTTTGTGTCCAATCCACTAGTTCTGCCACGACTTGCCCATTCCACGACTCGTCAAATTGATACACCATCACCCGATGAAACTCAGTAAGGTCCTTGATGACGCCCACTACGACCTTCAAGAAGACCTCCAACGAATCAACGGCGCCCAGTTGTTCGTTTATCTGACTGAGCACTGCGAATATATCCATCATACCGATATTGGGCTGCGTAGTCCCCGTTGGTGGGTGGAGCCGCTGTGATCTCCGGCGAAGTGGGCTGCTTGGAGTGGAGGAAGGTGAGGAAATAGTCATCTTTCGTATCCGCTCGAGCGCAGGAATTGAAAGCGAGTGCGCCGTTGTACTCTCTTTGATGTCTTCCGGGGAGGGAAGCCATCCGTCATCACCATCTAAACCACTTGGAGTTGACGCTCTCGGTGCGTGAGCTCCCGTCGAGATTTGCCGATCAACTTCGGACACCAAAGACCCGCTGGACAGAGGCGACAGCGGCGAGGAATTTCCCGAAGGGGGGTAAAGAGGATTCGTCAAATCTCTCTCCAATTCGAACTCCATTATGATTAGATTCTCCAGTGAAGACGAAGGGTCAGTGGGAGTTGGTCGATGAAGAGCACACCAGCATGTCCAAGAGCGCCGATTCAAGTCGGGTCCCGACGTGCCAAACCCAGGCGCTCCCCACCCCGAGAGAAGGAAAACCTGAAGTCCACTGTTATCGTCGTCGGTGGGATCGGTAAGATATGGAATGTGCTCCCATAATTGAATGGCCTGTGACTCAGGGAGGATATCTGTGAAGCACTCGAGGGAAAAGAGATGACGAGGAGAGAGTCCGAGGAGCTCCGTAGAATTCTAGCCATAGTCAATATGATACTCGGCCAGGAATATTCCAGACATGCAGCGTACCTCTGACACTTGCCGGACAACCAGAGTCTCTTCTGTTTCCTGTACGGCAATTAAGACACCAAACGCCTGGACTGAACCTGGCGTGCATATAGGCTGAGTATATATTTATAAGTCATTCACATAGAATTGACCGCGGGAAGCAGCGTACCTCGTCCTCACACTTTTGCAGGACTCCTTCACGACCGACGATGACGTGATTCCCGTTCTCGTCCTCCATGTGCTCGAAACGAAAACTGACGTGTTCCCCGGCTTCGGAAACCACGCTGCTGCCGCTGAAGAATTCTGAGTTTGATGTTGACCCGGATCTCGAGCCTGCTGCTGATAAGAACGAGTCGCTAGACGCTTCTCTGGATATTGCCAGTGCGCGATTGAGCCTGGCGTCATCCGAGCTTGCCTGGGTGAAAGTCGGTATGTTCAATGGCGGGAGGTGGACGAAATCAGTGGGATTCAGAGGGTGGTTTTGAGATACAGAAAATTTCCGCGGTGCTAACTCAGGGCTGTTCGCATTATCGGAGGAAACATCATCTTGGTGCTGTGGTGGATGGAAAGGAGGCACACAACTGTCCACGTGTTGGTCCAGGAATGAACGAGGGGGTTCTGGGGAAACGCTTGAGTCACCCGCTGGATAGTGCCTAAAATTGGGAGAGTAGCTTCCTCTTGAACGAGAGGATCTTGAACGGTGCAGTCGTTCTGGTGAAGCACTCTGGCTCAGTGGGCTGTGCAGGTTCCTATCCGATTGTGAACTCCTAATACTCGCATCGTTGGGTGACCACGACTTCGCGGAGGGCAAAAGCGGGCATGCCAGAGGTGAGGTGCCATAGGAAGCTTGTACGTCTGGGGCGTTTCCGTATGGCAGGTTAGCATTTGGCAGCTGATCCTCGGCAGGCTGAATCCGGCCGCTCAGAAGGGACTTGATGGGATAAACATAAGCAGCTGAAGGCGACCTCTTGAGTGACACCCGGGAATCTTCTGAACCGTCCGTCGCTGGTCGATGGTTGCTCATTGCAGATGGGTGCGAAAGGCTCCGAGCCGAGTCCTAGGGATTGTATTTTAAGATAGAGAAAGTCTCAGTGGCGTGGTCACGTGAACCGTGTAGAGTGGCTCTTTCGCTCCTCAGTCTAGCCAAACCACCAGCTGCGTCTATTAGTACTAAGAGCCTCGGGAATACGCTGTAAACACTGTCAGCATGATATGTCGCGAGATGGAACAATGGACGTATTGACTTTGTTAGAGATTCGATCCTATTCAGCGAGGCCGATAATCGGTGAACCTCTCTCTCAGCCCAGTAGCCTTCGTGTCCCCGCACCATCCTCATCACAACCACCACATTTATACTCGCTTCGAGTTGTAATTCGCCGCTCCTTGAATGTCGAATGTCGAAAGTCTATTCGCTCATTGTTCCAGTTGTCCGAGTCAGGCCTAGAATCATACAAAGCTCCAAAGGAGCTTTGATTTTCTGGAACATCTAAGTAAGAGATCTATTGAATCTCGCAATAGAACACACGGGTATCAGACTCCAGACTACTGGTGAAGAAAGCCAGACTTGGGCCATTTCCGTACTGTGAACAGTTAAGCATTGGGGCGGTGCCACTACGGCGGTCGCATGTGGGAGGGGAAGCGCGTGAGTAATGGACCCGTGTCTCTCGAACTGGTCCAGCAAGTCCAGCTCAGAGCTCTTAAGCCCGCGAGCGGCAGTGCAACACCAGGCAACACCACACCCACAGCTGAAGTCGACGCGACGCTAATCCCATGCCTTTAATGCCCGACAGTCGCCTCGTTTCACTTTTGATGATCCTTTCATTGTGTGTCAAGAGGTGATTGCTAGTGAGATATTGTCGAGCTAGAATTCGAAGTGGAAGAAAATCGCTTTTTTTATGATGTTGAAGAAGAGGATTCTATCATGGCTCGGCTGTTGCCGACGATTGATCTCCAATTCAGATTAGATCGGCGCTCGCAACTCAAAACTGTTTCGAGAGCGTCGAGACCAAGTTCCACTCCACTCCAGGCTAAGCCGCTGAGGTCTCTGAACCAATCTTGACCACTTCTTGCTCCAAGAACCACCGAGGAGTTGCGGATGTCAGCGGGGAAGCCGCGTCACTGAGATTCTTCTGGCCCGAGGCTGAGTCAATTGAAACCCCATGCATTGCGCTCATTTGCTCAGAAACTCGGGCACAAGAACGCAAGACTGACACATTTTGTGATTGAAAGACTAAGATGTCAGTGAGATTGATGTTTCCTTGGTACAGAAATAGCTTTACGTTTGAGTATCAGGGAATTAGTAATCATCCCATCACCCAATATCCCTCTTCAGTTAGTAGTAAGCATTCCTACGCCACCTCAAGATATTACACGTCAAATACCTGTGGGTCATACTCCAATATTCCCATCTGACCTGTCTAATATTATCACCAGTATTTCCCCACATCCCTATCCGCGAAATGAAGTGCATGTACGTGTCCAGCTGGTCCTCCTGGTCGTGCGGGCCCGGGGACATGGGCGGTGTGTGCAAAGCCCCGATGAAGCGCATGTACGCGTCTGCAAGCTCTTCCTCGTCGGGTGGGGCTGGGATGGGTGTGCGGTGATCGGAGGCCCTGCCTTCATCCTCTTCTGTTGAATGCACGTGTCCATTAACCAGTTGGTACAGAACCGGGGTGGGGATGAGCTACTTGATGATCTTGCATTCCTCGTCTAGTTTATCGTTGGCAAGCTGGTCTTCCCCGTCACGCGGAGCTGGAATAGTGACTGGAGTGCACTGTTTGGAGGCACTGCAGCCTGCTGAAGTGCTACCCGTGTTTGAGCGTCTGAGGGTGTTCAACTGGTGCGGGCAATATCAATGCGGTGCTGATTGCCATCCGGGATATTGCAGAGATCGACGCGGGTGTGGATGGATGTGCAGGTGTAGATGGAGTAAATGCAGGTGCACTCCCACCTAGAGTTTTTTTTTTTTGATTGCTTCGCCCTTTAGGGCAATGCCCTATCTCGGGCTCTACCTAAGGTGTCCATCTATGTACACTGTCCGTATTACTCTATTCTAATCTAATGAGTCCTGGTCGTCTTGCGACGGCCG